>JAUUDZ010400523.1:0-15427 GCA_032361705.1 Panulirus versicolor | reverse complement strand
CTTGGACATCTTGAAGCTGTATAAGCATACTAACATTCATGGTGCACAGATTGAACACAAAATACATTAACAAAGCAACAGTCCAGAAGAGTTCTGGGGAGAGTGCAACATCTGAAATTAATAATTTACCTGAAATCTGCTACGGCCGAGGGAGGGCTAAGCTGAGGCTTCCATCACAGCCACGACTGCCACCGTTTCCGTAGAAACCTTAAGAAGACATGAAAAAAAGCTTTTCATCAGCTCAAAATGTTTTGTTTCGATGGTAACAACGAAATCAAATATCTTGCAGTTCAAACTGCTTGCAGTTCTTTCAAACCAACTTTCCATAATTTAACTTTTTTTTGTATCATTCTTTTAATGAAAATGATAGAATTTGACGTAAGAAGTACATATATTCTTCATCAGTACGGAAGTCCGGTCAACGTATCTACCACGCAATGGCGGACGGAAGTTGCGTGACGTAGCCTCCGGCCTGTGTTAACTAAACACCCCCCCTCCTCCCCCCTCGCCCCACTACTCCTGACATCCTCATGTTACAGGTGAAGCTGACGTACAGGCGCCATTATCAGCGGGAGTCGACAGAGGATGATGACGACTTCGAGTTGAAATGGCCAGTCAGTCGGTACAGTGAGGGCGTGGACGTGACGATGCGAAAGGAAACGTCCACGATAAGCACCGAGGTAGTCCTGACGAGTGCTGACAGTACTAGCACTAGGACGACGTTGGTGAGTGCTGACACTGCTAGGACTGAGGCCACGCTAACGAGTGCTGATGCTGCCGGCAGTCAAGCAAAAATGACAAATGCTGACGCTGCTGGAACTGAGGCCACGCTGACGAGTGCTGATGCCGCTGAGGCAACGCTGTCGAATGCTGACGCTTCTGGAAATGAGCCAAGGCTGACGGATGCCGCTGCTGCTGCTGCCCATGAGTCAACGCTGACGACAGTTGACGTTGATGGTAGTGAGTCATGGATGAGGAGTGCTGACGCTTCTGGCACAGAGGCAAAACTGATGACAAGTGCTGACGCTTCTGCTAATGATGGAATATTGACGGGTGCTGACAATGCTGGCACTAATCAAAATTTGACGGGTCCTAACGCTGTAGCCAGTGAGGCAACGCTGACTAATGCTGACGCTGCCAGCACCATGACAATCTTTAGTGCTGACACTAATGCAGCGCTAACAACTGCTGACGCTGCTAGTACTGAAGCAATTCTGAAGGGTGCTGACGCTTCAAGTGCAGCGTTGCCGAGTGCTGACGCTACTAGCAGTGAAATAATGATAACAGATATTGATGCTGATAGCCCTGCGAGAAAGCTGACGTCTGCAGTCGCTGATGGCACTACGGCAAATTTGGCAAGTGCTGACGCTAAGAGAAGTGAGACAAGTGCTGACGCAGCTGGCGGTGAGGCATTGCTGATGGCAACTGACAATGCAAAAGATATGGCAACTTCGCTGGAAGGCCAGAGTGCTGACACTACGGTGGAACCTGATACGGGAGCTGACATCACAAAAAGCGAGTTCCAGCTGTCAGCTGCTGACACTGGTGGAACCTCAGCATCACCGGCAGAAGCTGACAGCACGAGAAACGTGGCATCGCACTCGGCCGCTGACGACGGAGAACACGTAACAACAACTACAAGAGCTGACGGGAAGGAAGACGTGGCAACAGCGCTGGCAGGGGACACCACAGGAAGGAAGACAAGACTGTCAGCGGCTGACACAACAGAAGACGAGCAAGCCATGTCTGACAGTGTCAGTGGGAGACATGTAGCCGCGGGAGCTGAAATAACGAAAGGGGTAACGTCGCCGACTCGAGCTGACGCCGCGGGAGATTTGGCTCCGACCCCACCTGCTGACACTGGCAGTCACGTGACTACGGGAGACGACGGTCCCGGATACAGGAGCAGACGGTCGGGAGATGACGCTCACGGTGACGTGACGCCGCCAGCGGGAGACGACTCCAGGTCTCTGCTGGGAGACGACACCAAGAGGCAGTCGTCCAGATCACGACTGGACGACGACTCCCGGTATTCGACCAGATCATCACGACTGGACGACGACTCACGGTATTCGACCAGATCATCACGACTGGACGACGACTCCCGGTATTCGACCAGATCATCACGACTGGACGACGACTCACAGTATTCGACCAGATCACGACTGGACGACGACTCCCGTCATTCGTCCAGATCACGAATGGACGACGACTCTCGCCATTCGTCCAGATCACGAATGGACGACGACTCCCGGCATTCGTCCAGATCACGACTGGATGATGACTCACGATATTCGACCAGATCACGACTGGACGACGACTCCCGGTATTCGACCAGATCACGACTGGACGACGACTCCCGGTATTCGTACAGATCGCGACTGGGCGACGACTCTCCGTATTCGCCCAGACCAGAGCTGGACGACGAGCCTATGAGGCTGTCGACCTCACTACTTGGCTACGAGACCAAGATGTTCCTGGCCACCCGGCTGGGAGACGAGACCAAGAGTTACCTGGCCTCGCTGCTGGGAGATGAGGTCAAGAGGGACATCATGACCCCCAGCAGTAGGTACGCCTTCTCGAGGCACAGGTCAGCGCCCATGAGGGACGCCACCGCCTCCCTGAGAGGCGACCTCTCCCGAGATGTGGCCACGCCACACCGGCGTGACTACACGAGAGATGTCACAACGCCCACACGACCCGCCTACTCCAGGTTCCTGTCAACGCCCAGTAGAGATGTCACCACCAGGGATGTGACATCGTCCGCGCCCAGAGAACGAGGGACGTCCACGAAACCCGACTACACGAAAGACGGGACATCGCCGTCCAGGGCTTCCTCCACGAGGGATGTCACGAGCCCCACCGCGTCTGACTTCAGGAGAGATGTGACAACACCGATGAGAACCGGTGTCAGAAGACGTGTAACGCCATTCAGGACCGACCCTTCCAAGGGGGATGTGACGTCTGTCACAGAAGACGTTACCAGCGATGCGGCAGAGCCTGCAGGATCGGACCTTACGAAAGACGTGACGAAATCCAAGACCAATGACTCTACAGGTGACGTGACGTCCGTAACGACTGACACAAAGGGTGACGTGACGTCTGTAACGACTGACACAAAGGGTGACGTGACGTCTGTAACGCCTGACGCTCCGGGTGACGTGACAACTGTAACGACTGACACAAAGGGTGACGTGACGTCTTTAACGACTGACGCTCAGAATGACGTGACAACTGTAACGACTGACACAAAGGGTGACGTGACGTCTGTAACGACTGACGCTCCGGGTGACGTGACAACTGTAATGACTGACACAAAGGATGACGTGACTTCTGTAACTACTGATGCTCCAGGTGACGTGACATCAGTCACGATTGACGCTCCAGGTGACGTGACATCAGTAACGACTGACGCTCCAGGTGACGTGACATCAGTAGCGACTGACGCTCCAGGTGACGTGACATCAATAACGACTGACACTACAAGTGACGCGACACCAGTAACGTCTGAGACTCCAGGTAACGTGACATCAGAAACGACTGACGGAACAGATGACATGGCATCTGTAACGACTAAAGCTCCAAGTGACGTGACATCAGTAACGACTGACACACCAGGTGACGTGACATCAGAAAGAAATAACCTTTGTAAGGAGAACGTAACGTCTGTAACAGTTAACGTTACAAGAGAAGAGACAGAGCCGGTCGGATCTGACGTTACCAACGACCTAATAACAGCAATAACGCCTGACACTACAGCAGATGTGACATCATTGAAAACTGACCTTTCAAAGGAGGATGTAACGTCTGTCACAGCTGACGTCACAAGAGGATTGGGAGATGTAACACCATCTGTAGCGACCGAGGATAAACATAACGTGCCAGTCGAGAGTAACGATCATTCCAAAGCTGATGTAACGTTTGTCACAAGTGACGTTACAAAAGAGGCAACAGAACCAGTTAGATGTGACGTTACCAGAGACGTGACGTCTGACGTGACATCACTGAAAACTGGCCTTTCCAAAGACGATATAACGTCTGTCACAGATGATGTCACAAGAGACCCGGCAGAGCCAGCTGGACCTCACTTCACAAAGGACGTGGCAGCTGACGATGCCGAAGACCTGACGTCATCCTCGAAAGACGTGGCGTGTGTCAGAGCCGACGTTACAAGAGATGTGACGACACACGCGGTAACAACAGCCGACGTCACAGGAGACGCGACATCAGTAGGTGCGGACCATTCCAAGGAGGACATGACTAGTGTCATGGAGGACATGACTAGTGTCATGGACAACGTCGCGAGAGAAGAGTCGCGGGTGGACGGGTGTGACGTAACGAGGGAGGGAAGCACCTCTCCGAGGAACACGGAGTCCAGAGCAACCTCGGTACTCAGGAAGATGGACCCGTCTGAGCTCCAGGACCTCATAAGGAAGCGCAAGGTGTGGCTCTACCTGGTAACGTAACACTATGTGGGTGTGGCTCTACCTGGTAACGTAACATTATGTGGTTGTGGCTCTACCTGGTGACGTAACACTATGTGGGTGTGGCTCTACATGGTAACGTAACACTAGGTGGGCGTGACTCTACCTGGTAACGTACCACTGTATGGTTGTGATTCTACATGGTAACGTAACACTATGTGGTTGTGACTCTATATGGTAACGTAACACTATGTGGGTGTGATTCTACCTGGTAACGTAACACTTTGTGGGTGTAAATCTACCTGGTAACGTAACACTATGTGGATGTGACTCTACATGGTAACGTAACACTTTGAGTGTGACTCTACCTGATAACGTAACACTATGTGGGTGTGACTCTACATGGTAACGTAACACTTTGTGAGTGTGACTCTACCTGGTAACGTAACACTATGTGGGTGTGACTCTACCTGCTAACGTAACATTATGTGGGTGTGACTCTACCGGGTGACGTTACACTATATGGATGTGACTCTACCTGGTGACGTTACACTATGTGGGTGTGACTCAATCTGGTGACGTAACACTATGTGGGTGTGACTCTTCATGGTAAAGTAACACTATGTGGATGTGACTCTACATGGTAACGTAACACTTTGTGAGTGACTCTATCTGGTAAAGTAACACTATGTGGGAGTGACTCTACCTAGTTGCGTACCACTTTGTGGGTGTGATTCTACCTGGTAACGTAACACTATGTGGGTGTGACTATCTGCTAACGTACCACTGTGTGGTTGTGATTCTACATGGTAACGTAACACTATGTGGGTGTGACTCTACTTGATAACGTAACACTACGTGGGTGTGACTCTACCTAGTAACGTACCACTGTGTGGGTGATTCTACCTGGTAACGTAACAATATGTGGGTTTGATTATATCTGGTGACGTAGCACTATATAGATCTGATTGTACCTGGTAATGTAACATTGTGTGGGAGAGATAATATGTGGTGGTGCAATACTATGTGTGGGTGATACTATATGATAATGCAACATGATAATGCAACACTATGTGGGAGCGATGCTATGTGGTGATGCAACACTATGTGCGAGTGATACTATGTGATGCAATAATATGTGGGAGTGATGCTACGTAGAGATACAACACTATGTGGGACTAACACTATGTGGTGATACAATACTATTTAGCGGGTATTCTAGCGGGGTTGTTGAAATGGTATAACCGAAAGAGGGGCACGGGAACACGTTAAACAACAACAACAACAACAACAACAACAACAACGATTTATTGGATAATAGGATATACCAGGTGAGGTAAGAGAGGGTAGTAGGCAACTGGAGGTGCAGGATTATAGTGAAGGACTCTGAGGTAAAGTAAGGTAGGTCGAGTAATACGAAGCTGGTTTGGCAAGGGGTCATGTAATGCTGGGGATGGTAGGAGGTGTCACATGAAGCAGGAGTACGTGGGAGAAGTGCGTGGCAGCCGAGTCCACGTGGAGCTCCTGTAGGAGGAGGAGGGTGTGGCCCGTCCCGCGGCTCTTGGAATGTGCGGTGGCTGCCGGTAAGTGCTTGGGTTGCAGGAGGCTCCTAGAGAGGCGCTAGGGATGTAGGAGTGCTGTGGGCGTGGCCGTAGCTCCCTTGTTGTTACAGCTGCTGCTCGTGAAGAGCGGAGGCGATGTCCCATGCGAGTCCTGCCGAAGGTGGATGTGGGAGATGAGGCACCACAATGAAACCTGCCAGCCAGGAAGATAAAAACGGGGGTCACGTTCGGACATCTAATGACAGAGACGCCCTAAGGGCGGCTTGAGTCGAAAGCCACATCACCAAGACTTCAGGTACCGGAGTGGTACACTTGTCTAGTGGTGAGCCAACTGCCTGACTGACTTGCTGCGGCTTGTTTGTTTTAGTTTGATTTAAGATTGTCGGACCCCTGCTTGGTCCGACATGAGTCTTTCCCTGTTGGCGACCCGTTCCCTGGTTTTTATGCAAGGTATGTCAGTGTCTTGTGTGTGTGTTCAAGGTCTTCTGAGAAGCAGGCAACTTCTTTTGGAGATGGTGTTAGACGTGTTATTTTCATCTAGGAGGTGGGGATGGGGGGGAGGTATTCACCTATGGTCTGGAGCAGTTGTTCCATATGGTTCCTTTGGGTCTCGTGAAGTAGTGAGGCCGCTGGTAGTACATGGTCTTCCTCATTGAAGTCTGGGGCTTTTGCGCGGAGACTTTGTGTCACTTCGCAGTCCACATTGTAGTGTTCCAGTGGGGGCGTTGACGGCTCCTGACAGTAGATGCAGTCTCTGATGATGCCGTCAATTTTTGCCAGCTACCCCAGTCGTAGACGATGTAGACTGACAAGGGTTTTCCTGCTCATGCCTCTGTCGATATATGGTGGCCCCAATAACTTGGCCACCATGTACCACTTGGCTGACAGGGATCCAGCATTGTAAGCGTCCAGGAGATTCCTCTTGGTCCGGAGCCTGCTACTTTCTGTAGCTAGTGTCTGACTTGTGGGCTCACTGGAACATGCACTTGGATATTGCTAAAGCGGGTAGCTGCTTTAGCTGCCTCGTCTGCTGTCTCATTCCCCTCGATCCAAACGTGGCTGGGGATCCGGTGTATGGTGACGGGACGTACCTGTCGCTGTAGCTCTTGAAGTTGAGCGAGGATCGAGGTAACAAGCTTTATGTTGCAGCGCTTGCACTGATGATATGGAGTCCGTGTGTATTATCACGGGCTTTGAGTGCGTGGTGGCTATAGTGTGGAGCAGCCATCTGGCAGCCTCCAGAGGCGAGTATGACCTTGGGTGTGGAAGGCCGCCCTCGACCTTCTCTCATCTGTCTGGTCCACTGAGCCGTCTGTGAAGTATGCTACAGCTTCAGCAGGTGTCTCGGTGGCCATGGCTCTCAAAGATAGTCTTCTCAGGTCTTCCTGCTGGAGGCTGGACTTCTTGTCTCCCAATGTTGTGACTGCGAAGGTGGCTGTTGGAGGGCCCCATGTAGGCGGTAAACTATACCGATGGTGTGGTGTGGTGAAAGGCTTGGATGGCACTGGCCGCCTCGTGTGTCCAAAAGGTTCCTCGCGCTCCGTGGTCTAAGTGAAGGGCAGCCCGGAATTTGGCCTTCGTGGTTGAGGGCTTGTCTGAACTGCAGATCTAAGCTAGAGTCGCCACTGTCGTCTGCTTGACCATGGGAGCTCCCAGCATGGTGCTGAGTGCATCATTTTGGATGACCTCCATGTTGGTCACCTGGTCATCCCTCAGGCCAATGAGTGCTGGAGCATAGCAGTCTACCAGCGATCTGATGGCGGTGGTGTAGTAGGTCTTGAGCACCTTCATGTTAGCCCCAGCGGCTGGGCCAGTCAGCGACCTCATGATGTTTCCTGTCTTGTGTTCTTTGTCGGAGATACTGAAGCTGCCTCCTGAAGCTGAGGTTTCGGTCAAACCACACTCCAAAGACACTGGCGGGTGTCGGCCCAGGTTACCGGCGTTCCCTGAATGGAGAGCATCCTGTCTGGCTAGCCTCGTGGAGCAGAAGGCCATCGTCCTTGTTTTGGCAGGGTTGATCTTGAGGCCCAGTCTGTTGCACTCTTTTTCAATCAGCTTCAGTGCGTGTTGGGCGTTGGCGAATCTCGTGGGCCCTCGCACTATCAGCTGGAGATTATTGGCGTAGCAGAGGAGCTTAACCGAAGGCCTGAAGGGGAGCTTCACTAAGTTCTCTATCAGGACGTTGAAGAGTGTTGGGCTGAGGATGCCTTCTTGTGAGGGGCCATTTTCGAGGGGCTTATATGACTAGGCAACTCCTTGGAATCGTACTAGCTCTTGGCGGTGCGTTAGGTAGTCCTGGATCCATCCGATAAGCCTCCCCTGGACTCCCTTCTCAGATAATGTCTCTAATATCAACAGTGGACTGGCTAGCTTGAAGACCTTTTCCAGGTCCAGGAAGACCAATATAGCCGGTATATTGTCGATGGTGCTCAGTATCTCCGTTATGGTGGTTGTTGATCCGGTGTTTTCTGTGTAGGCGAAGATATGGGGGTGCATGGGGCCGACTTGCTGCGGCGTTACCCTGTTATTTAAGAGGAGTTCAGGTTAGGTCTGTGGGCGGCAATTAATTCCAAGGGGAATGAGAGACGTCGAAGCCGAATGTCGCCAGCTTCTGACCGTATGTTGGTAACCATAGCACTTCTTAGGGTCAGGTCATCTATAATTACTACGGCATATTTTCATCTGATACCATCGAACATGGAGTGTGGGTGTCGGGGATTACTACTGCAACAGGTATAGCTGTAGGCTGGGCCACTAAACACATTCCACCATGGATTGTTAGGTCAGGTGAGGTCACACGCTGTCACGTGCCACCCTGTCAAGGCGACGTCATTAAGGTGACACAGTGGAGCGACCGATGGCTGCGACAACGATATGGGAATGATACTATGTCGTGATGCAGTACTATGAATGAGTGATACTATGTCGTGATGCAACACTATGTGGGAGTGATACTATGTTGTGATGCAATATCATGAGGGAGCGATACTGTTGTGAGACATTATCATATGGGAGTAATACTTTGTGAACGTGTGGTAGGTTAATGTGACATTACTGTAGTCGTGTGACTTTATGGTGTGATAGTACACGGTGGTACGTGGGTTACTTGGGTGTGACAGTAAATGGTGGTATGGCCATACGTGGGTGTAATAGTGTGTGGTGGTATACCTACCTACCTATGAGTACCTAGTATGTGTGAATATGCGTTTGTAAATACCATGCGGTGGTGAGACAGTATGAGTGTGATGCTGAGTGATGTGATATATATGTTAGTATACGTTTTATACTTAAGTATACAAATTCCCTCACATATCTGTTACACATGATTATATATCATACTGTATAATGACGCAACCAAGAGAGTTGCGTAAACATGTTAGGACGTAACAAAAATAAGCTTAAAACTGACTTCATTATTTTGATAGTCGCAACTCATCCATTCCGAGCAAGTAATGCTTGTCATAATTACTTTTTCATAAAAGAAACGCATATAAAAGCTTTCCGAGTATCTATTAAACAAGATATAACGTAGAAAATAAGAAAAGTTTGTTTTCGCTGACACCATCATTAGCTCAAGATTTCTGACTTAATTGCATGAATTACACCAGTGGTGCTCACTAGAAAAAAAAGTGGGGGCCAACAAAAAATTAGATTGGCCGTAAAAGCTTGAAAATTGTATATATAAGAAGTTATTGTACAAAAAGGGACTAATACATAAAGAAATTACAATAAATCTCTATAGTTCGTATCCTGTTGTTCGATAATAAGATTATTTTACATATAATTAGGATTATCATCTATAATATGTCTTATTCAATTACTTAATGTTTTTCCCTCTCTTTCGAGCCGCAAGTAAGCCCAGTGCGAACCACATGCGGCCCTCAGGTTGTGTAGTGAATACCGCAGTGTTATACCCTGTAATGAATCCCCAAGAGTTTCTCACCTTCTGTGGAAGGACTACCAAAGAAAATGTTTCGGGGGACCCTCTGTTATTTCAGTGCTACTTCTTTATGCACCAACTGAATTTACCAGCTTCTCATTACGATCATCCTACAACCAACATATTTTTGTGCTTTTCCTTGAGTAGCAGTACCATTCAAAATGGAAAAACCTTATCGTGTATTTTGTCATTTATCAACTTATGAAGACATTTATTTTTCGCGTTTTAAAACCCAAAAGCCACCTTGCAGCGACCTGCAGGTGGTGGGCTGGTGGAAGGTACATACCATCCGTTCCTGTGATGACTTAGTGGTGTCCAGGAGCAGCCAGAGATGCTGATTTCCTACCCCGGCGTTGCCACTTCCCTACAACCAGCAGGGCAATCCAGAAGGCGGTGACACCGTGACACAAATCCCCGGGTCTGGCGAGAAATATCATTATCGTAAATGATCACATAAGAGAAAATATGAATAGAAATATAAATTTCTTTATAATCATCATTTGTTATCGTCTTCTGTGTCACATGCCTCCCATCCTCCAGCTCCTTCTCCTAGGCGGACAAAAGGAGCAATATGTCCAACTCCAAGTCCCACGTCAGCTCCTGGCAGTCCTGTGTCAGACTAGCCACACCGTTAACAACACAGACACAGATGTACACATACATGAAATGCTACATTTTGTATCGATCCATTAATGTTCTGACAATAATGTTGATCTACTTCATAGTTACATTCATAAAACCTTCCGAAACTGTCATTCATATCGCACTTTTCATTTGCTTTTTTTACTTTCAGAAAGTTACCAAAAACTTAATTTTCTTTTATACTGGATATTGATTATTTAAGTGACATTAACTATTTACTGGGTATGCTTGAATGGGAGCTCTGGAGGGAACAGATGAAAGAAAGATTAAATGAAAACGAGAACAAAGTATAACAATCGTCAGGAAACTTATCAACCAGTTATCTAAATCACCGATACTCTACATCATGATCTTGAATTACAGCGTCTCGTGATACAAGTCTATTGGTGGATTGGTTACAGGTGCAGCTGCAGAAGGAGGGTCTGCATACTGCTGCTGCCGAGGGAGATGAAGCCACGCTGACGAGGCTGCTAGTGGAGGAGGGTGTAGAGGTGGACACACCTGATGATCACGACCAGACGGCCCTGCATCTGGCGGCCAGCAGGGGTCAGGTGGCCACCGTCACGCTCCTACTACAGCATGGTACGTAGAGTGGCCACCACACCACATGCTGACCTAACAACCTCCTCCCTTCCCCTGCACACTGCTACCAACCTTACTTATATGGTCACTTTACTCTCATCAGTCAAACTTTTGTCTCACAGTGTGTGTGATCTTGTCCCTTGACCAGGGAGCCAGGTGAACCGCCCCGGCCTGGACATGAGGACACCGCTGCACTACGCCGTCGAGTCTGGCGAGGTGGGGGTAGTGGAGGCGCTCCTGGCAGCCGGGGCGGACTCGGACGCCGCCGAGAAGCGACGCGGACGGACACCCATACATCTTGCCACCGTCGGCAACTCTGTCGACGTTCTCAAGGTGGCCTTATTTTTTTCTATACTTCTGAAACAGTACTGCTCCTCTCCACTATCCTGATCCTCTGTACATGCCTTCACCCTCCCATACAACTTACCAGGTGCTCTCAACAAACTTATACTTCTGTAGTCTGAACACTCACCTCTATTCCCCTTGCCTTTATACAGTGGCACTGTATATGCATTCCGTCAGTCCTTAGGCTCCTTACCATGATCCATACATATACTGAAGTTCCTTGTTAACCAATAAACAACACAGTCAACCCGTCACTCCCTTTCTTTATATATTCACAATCGGTATACCATCCACTCCAGCCGCCTTGCCACATTTCAACGTACGCAAGGCCTTCACCACCTCTATCTCTCTTCACCAAACCACTCTCCATGATTCTCTCACTTTGCATACTAACCCGACCAAAACACCCTACATCTGCCACCCTATCATCAAACACATTCAACAGTCCTTCAGAAATACTCACTCCATCTCCTCACTTAATTACTACCAGTTACCACTTCCCCATTTGTCCACTTCACCAAAGTCCCCATTTCTTACTTATTTTTCGCCCACTATCAACCTCCTTTTAAAACATCTTATACTTTCTGAAGTTTACTGATGCTCGCTCACCCCAACTCTCATTCACCCTCTTTTTCAATCCCTGCACCGTCCTCTTAACCTCCTGCTGCTCTTTTTCATATATCTTCCAATCATTTGCACTCCTTCTCTGCAAGTACCGCCCATATACCTCTCCTAATTTTCACTCGCAACTTTACATAAGAACATAAGAAGTGGGGACATTGCAAGAGGCCTATTGGCCCATGCTATGGCAGGTCCAGAGTCCACCCCATAACCAACCGCTTGAAACTTTGTGATCTCACCACTCACTACCCTTTCCAACCTGCCTAACTCCCATTTCACGCAAGCCATATGCATCTCTCACACGTGCCAACGCTGCTTCTGTAAATACTTCCCATTCCTCACCTATTCCTCTAGTTTCATGTACTCTCAAATTTTACCATTCTATACTCAAACTCTCCTGGTATGTCTTCACACGTCTCTTTTCCAAGCTCAATTACCGTCACCGCTGTCTTCTTTCCTATGGCGTTTTCTCTCTCTCGAAAACCTCCACAAATCGCCACCTTCTTCCCTAGACATCCCACCAGCTGCCCTTCTCAGCGCATTCACACCCAGAAGTCTCTCGCACGTTTATCAGTTAGTATATAATCCATTAATGCCCGCTAACCATCTTTCCTTATCACATACCTATTACTCTCGTATGTCCCTCTTTCTAACCAGGTATTCCTAATGACCAGTTCTTTTTTAGCATGCATCTCGAAAAGATGTTCACCATTTTTATTCATATTACTGAATACTCAATGCCACTCAATTATACTCTGAACTGCCACATTACTCATCTTCGTATTTAAATCATCCATCACTAATACCCAGTCTCTTGCATCAAAACTGCTGACACACTAATGAGTTGTTCCCAGAACATTTGCCTCGTAATGTTTTTTTCAGGAATAAGTGCATAAACACTAATAATAACCAGTCTCTCGCAATCCACTCATTTTTACCCACAACAGAATGGGGTTCTCTTCCACACACTCTTCCATACATTCTCACAACTGCTTCAGCAGTTGTGCTACCCCTTCCTTAGTTCTTGCCCTTATATAAACCCCTGACTTTCATACATTTCCAAACCATTCTTCCTCTTTACCCTTGAGCTTTCTTTCACTTAGAGCCAGAACATCCTGATTTCAGTTTCAAACATACTACCTATTTCTCCTTTCTTCTCATCTTGGTTACATCCACACACCTCATCCTAAGCCTTCGAAAAGGATGAGCACTCCTTGCCTGGCTCCTTCTGTTCCATCCTTTAGAAATTGAGGTAGCGAGCGTCAGAAACAGAAAGAAGGACCTCATTTGCTCATGTCCAATTTCTTATATGTCATGTATAATGCAATGGAACTAGAGCCCAATTATCCACTGTCAAGCCTTACAGACTTTCCTGCTTCAAACTTTCACATATTCACACTCTCACTTTCACTTCTTTTACACTATGGAAATACTTCTTTGCATCTTCTCTAAAAGGTTTCTTGCTAAATTTCACTTTATAGTCTCTGGTTATTGCATCCTTGCATCATCTGAAGAATGCTTCACTGTCTACGTCATCGAACGGATTTAAAAACTAAAAGGTTGTGGTCTCGTCACCCCTCACTCTTCTCTCTTCCCTGTTGGGCAACTTTCAGACCTCTAGTCTTTCCCTGACCTCAACTCTCTTACTTCAGGTATCATCTTTGTTAACCTCCTGTGCACCCAAATTGAGAAGCATATTCAATTTTGGCCTAATGCAGGATGCGAAAAGTTTTCTAAAAATTTTCTCATCCATAGACTGTTTCCTACTTCCAAAAATCAACTCGTTTCCTTTACTATTCTCCTAATGTAGGACTCTGGCGATAGTTTACAAACGATGTCAATTCCGACGTTCCTCATATAGATTCTTGCAGCTAATTTCCTGCTAAATAATGCTCACAACGAGGTTTTCTTTCACTTTGTCCCATCCTCATTACCTCACATTCATTCACGCTGAGATTCACCAACCATGTTTTAGACCAATTTCGGAATTTGTTTATGTTCTCTCTAAGAAGATGCAATCCTTTTCGCTCTCCACTTGCCTCATCGCCTTGGCATTATCCGTAAACATATTCAAGGAGGGGGTTTAATTCTTCTGATAGGTAATTCGTATAGGTTAAGAAGAGTGACTGTCTCAGGGCAGAACCCAACGATATGCCACTAAAGACTTATCCATTTAGAAGAAGCTCCCTTGATATGCGTCCTTTTCTCCTCTCCATTAAGGATAATGCAACCATCGAAGTAGTCTTCCACTTAATCCTGCCTGGAGATCCAACTTTTCTACTGATCTTTCTACCATTCCTGGCAGTCCGGGTGCAGACAAGCCACCCACCCAATCTTCTCTTGCCTCAAGAGTTTACTCTCTCCTTCCAATCCAAGATTTTCATTACGTTTGATCACCTTTCCCTTAAATTGTGTTGTCTCTCAATTAGGTAGGTTCTCTTTTGAAGGAAGACACACATTTGCTTTCTGATTATCTTCTCCAGCACAAACCGCACTTGCTAGAGATATCGACCAATAGTTCAAAGCCTCTTTCTAGTCTCGTTTCTTGTAGACAATCATATTCTTTACCCTGATCCAACCCTTTGGTACTACCACTTTTCCAGTGATGTCTTGAACAACTTTTGAAGTGGTTTGACAAGTGTATGTGCAAAAATCCTCAGCACATTTGGAGACATTTCATCAGGATCCATGAGCCTTGTATGGGTCAAGATACGGTATCATTGTAATTATATCATTATTATATATTTCTACGCTTTCCAAGACCTCCTCCCCATCTTCTCTCACCAGTGTTAGGGCTACAGTGTCTTCCACTGTGAAAAAAAATTTGAACTTGTCATTCAGTCGCTCGCACATACCTAAACCATCCTCTATAACACTTACCCCTGTAATCCCTTCGTACGCACACTTACAAACATAAACACTTAAAAAGGTGATGCAACAAAACACACACAGTCACACACACACATACAGATAAACAGATTCAGTCACACACAAATACATAAAACAGACCCAGGCGTAAACGATTTATCTAAGAGAGTTTTTCCCTCAGTTGCTGCTGAAGCCTTTAATAGACAACCCGTGGGAAGGACGCCAAGCCCTCAAGATGGCAGATAAGGTGAGTCTGCTGTTGTATGTTCCTCCGCCGACCTGTCTCCGTCTGTCTTGTATGTGTAATAAATTATTTGAACAGCACTTGTGTATGTGTGTGTGTGTGTGTGTGTGTGTGTGTGTGTGTGTGTGAGTGAGTGTGCGTGTGTGTGTGTATGCGTTTGTATAATTATATTAATTTGTCGATTTGTGTTCATTCTGTA
>JAUUDZ010400413.1:0-15428 GCA_032361705.1 Panulirus versicolor | reverse complement strand
ATATTTTCCTTCTTCAAAATTCTGTTCACTTTGAGTATCTTTGTTGTACAAAGGCAGAACTTGCTTCAGAACAAACACGAATGATGTCATAATGGTCTAACTACAACAGATTGAATTATGTGATCTTCGTCGATATTTGTAAGTCATAATAAACTCTGCCCCAATATACACAATTACTCAAAATACCGGTAAAACGCAAACGATTCAATAAACGCAACAGTAACATAAGAAATATAGTTTTCCAGTTTTATTCAATAGTGCACCACTGCTATTTACATTTAAAATTTACTCTTTCCATGTTAAAAGACCTTATTTTCATTTATAAGTAAAACAAAATTTATTGGTGTCCCTCCTAAATTCTTTTTCTTCAAGACTGCGCTAGAGAAAATGATTAAGTTTATGGGTAACTATTGTATTTCAAACCGCTCACACGCTTTCTGTAGGTGTTCATATACAAACAAGTTATTACATCGTACTACAAAATAACGACCGGAGGATTAAGCCAAATCTTCATATATACAAAGAAGTATTGGTAATAATTTCTGCATAATTCAATTTGCAAATGCAGACACTAATCTTTATCCTGTTCATTATCATCTTTAGTGACACGTCTGTAGTTTCACTCGGAACTGTAGCTACCTTTGGTAGACTGGTATCTTGAGACAGTATCTTGAATTATGCATTTCCTTTGTATGGGTCCTCTACACGATGTTTGAGTACGTATGAGATGAGATGCCATCTGGAACGTAAACTTCGTGTTGGTCCAACTCCTTCGTGAACCCTCGTACTTGCCTGAATATCATTGCTTCCCAAGGGATCTCATCCCCTTCCAAGTCCTCTGGTGATGGAACTTCCGACCTTCGTAAGATTATAACTAGATACAACTGAATTCAAACAGCAGCAGGTCACAAGGTCCTAAAGTTGCTGTTTGTGATGGAAGAAATAAAAAAGTCGTTGATTAATGTGGTAGGACTAGAAAAACAAGTCGCTGATTAATGTGGTAGTAGAAATACTATTCATTGATTGATGTGGTAGGAGTAGAAATACCAGTCACTAATTAATATGGTAGGAGTAGAAAGACGGTCTGAAAATGACTCTCCTCAGGTGTGTTCCCATCTGTATCAGTGATTTTTTTTTTACTCCACTTTTCTTGAATATAATCACTTAGTCCTCAGCTGATATTTCATTCGTTATGAATTCGTGAATGTACTTGAATTTGTTTGATTTCTCAGTGATATTCCTTGTGACGTATTTCACCTTGTCCTCCTCATCCGTCTTCATATGGTACCATTACGCCTTCCCCCATCTTCCTAGCAGTACCTGAGGCATTCGTTATTGCTATACATCTTCCATGTTATGTTTCCGTATTCCCTTCCGTCTTTCCGAACGCTAACGAGCCATTTATTAACGCTCTCTTCTGAAGCCTTTCTTAATACCCAAACTGCCCACCCACCGATCCACAAAACCCACACTAGACTACCCATGCAACCTGCCCTCGCACACAACCATCCACATGAACCCACCCACAAACACCACCTTGTCATCCACCCAGTTACATCACTTATCAGCCCATCCACCTGCAGGATCCGTCTACCCACACACCCACACCAACCAGCCAACCACCTGCCAACACCTGCCGCTCACACCACCTACCCACTCTCCTATACCGTCCTACAAACACACCTACACCATCTACCGACACAACCCATCCACACCACCTACCGACACAACCCACCTACACCATCTACCGACATAACCCACCTACACCATCTACCGACACAACCCATCGACACTACCTGCCGACACAACCCATCGACACCATCTACCGACACAACCCACCTACACCATCTACCGACACAACCCATCCACACCACCTACCGACACAACCCACCTACACTCCCTACGGACACAACCCACCCACACACACCACCTACCTACTCCACCTATCCACTTTTCCACAGCACGCCTTTACACCTCCCACCCACCCACAAATCGCATCCCATACACCTATATCCCCCCTTCCATATCTCTCATGTCTCCTGCTAATTCCACCTGTTCTGCCCACCACACCACGACCCACCGAACCACCAGCATACATCCTGCTTCAATCCACTCACCACGCCCCATAGGAACACACACACACACACACACACACTGTTCGTGCCAACTATTGTTTGTTGTTGGTTGTTGGAATTCCGTTCTTCATTAATTATTTACATGTAGGTAAAACGTTAGGCAGAAATATACCATATACTTGCCATGTTTTGACGCACACGTTTAGACATAAAAGCTCACAGATATAAGCTACTCTGTTGTTCCTCCATCCACACACACACACACACACACACACACACATGTGCACCAAACCCTTCACAAAGAAGAGCACCATCTGTCAGAAAACAGAGCCAGTTGTTCATGAAGCTACAGATTCAAAAGCTGAGATTCATAGTCCATACTCCTCTAGGTCCGTCTCGGCGAACTCCAGTCAGTAGCTGCATCAAAATTGGGCATATCAATAAAGCAGGAAATTGACACGCGTAAATCACTGATCAATTTTGGTCTAGATGATTATATAGCACATAAAGAAGAAAAAGGGAAAGAAGAGATGCTCATCACTGGAAGCTATAAAATTTAAGAATTGTTTGGGTATGATTCAGACGTGTGGAGTAGCCTAGCACTGGTTGCGTTTGATTCGTATTCATCTAGCCAGGGGGTACTTAGCCAAGCTAAAGAACTTACGTGGATATCAATGAAGTATTCATCAAATATGGTACATCAGAGGAAGAGACAGAGACGGAAGCAAAAGTAATACAGCCATCAGGCTTAAAACGTCAGATAGGTGGTTACGGTCGTTGTGATCCACCAGCAAATGTAAACAGACGAAACTGGCCTGTGATTGGTCCAGCTGCGGCGTCTCTCCCAGCTCACCGTACATGGCAGCTTCGGCTGAGCTTGGTGGCCAGGAACCATGCAAAATCGTGTCCATATATATGGCTGTAGAATTATCTTAAACATCTGACAAAAGTTCTTTTCTTTTTTAGATGGGTGTAACAAAATTACGTTTTCGGCATTGGATTACTCTGAACTTGGGTAGGTCTAACACCTGTGATAGAACCAGCCAGCGAACTTGGGTGGTTATAAATTAACGTGTCTACTGTCACTACGTCTATTGTCAGCAGAGGTCATGTTCTCTGGATGGTCAAGGCCAGTGATGTAAAGCTGATGATAGAAATGAATAAATTAATGGAAAACATTTTCTGCATTGCCAGGTCGTTTGGTTATTTTCCGTGTATCATTAATTTTGATCATTACGATTGTCCCTCGCAACAAGAGCGTTGAGCGGGCAGGAATCTCATTTAGACACAAGTGATCTCGACTTGGTAATGGGAATCATGGTCGAAAATACCATGGAGTCCATTATGATACATACAGTGGCCGGATTCGAGGGTATGTTGGATTATTTGTATATGCTACGAACGGCTAGTTAATGGAGCCGTAATGAATATACGAAAAACTTTGATTCGCTATTGAATTCTCTTTATTTGGATTACCTTTTCTATTGGTGAAAAGTTCGTGTAAGTATTAAAAAAACTCGCAAAAATGCATTTTGATCTGCGGTTACATTTGAAGGTTCATTTGAAAATTCGACTGCGAAGCGGCAGTTTTCTGTGGTTGACGTCAATACTTTTTCTGGACGAGTCTGAGAATGTTATTTTTTTTTCTGTTGTCATCGTATTAATGCTTACCATATCTTCATTATTCTTATCATAATTTTAGGAAAATTGTGACTCTTTTTTTTTTTTACTTTTGAATGATATAAAAGGATTGAACGAATTTCATAATACATGCTGGAAGAAGTTACCTTCTGCGCATGCTCGAGCTGAAGTTTCACCTTCTGCGCATGCTCGGGGCGAGGGGACGCATGCGCGTACTCGGAATGTATCATTGGCGCGAAGATTCTAGATCATTGTAAAGGCTGCTCCGTCAGTGATGTTGAATTTGCGGTAATTTTTTCTGGATCAAATTATGAGGCCGTTGGATTATTCTCTTATTCATTGTCTCGGTGTCTGCAGTGCCATATCAAGTCTTCAGACGGTAAAAGGAATAGATCCCGTCACTTATATTGTACCAGAAGAATAAAGAAATAGTTTCTACCTAGAAGTGATGTGACATTCACAGTCGAACTGAAATGCTAAGTGACTTTTTTTCCGGGATCACAATTGAAAATATTGTAAGCAACCTCAACAAGCGTAAGTGTTTTGTGTGCGGAAATTCAAAGAGATGTGGTTGGGATGGATTCCACCACCAAACCACTGTGGACTGACTGACTGGTGGTTATACATCGTGGTTGTACATTACTGTGAGGTGAATCATCAAGCTTATTTGTTCTAGAATCATCGTGGAAGTTGATGAAAGTAAATATGGCATGAGAAAATATATAGAGGTAGTGTACTCAGTGTGTAATAGAGATTCAGGCACCATTAAGAGAATCATGTTCCCATTCTTGACAGAACCAAGGAAAACTCTGATAAAATTAGTGAAACAGTGGGACTCCTCCCGGAACCATGATGATGATAGACTGTTGGTGCTCTTGCAATAAGCTCAAGGGTCTCGATTATGAACACAAGACCGTGAATCACTTGTGGAACTTTGTAGATTTAGAGCACCAGTCAACATGGGAAACAACGAACATGTCGATAGTTTGGCGACGCCACTCATCAAGAGGAGATTTCCAAGTGCTGGCCAACACCTCCAGAGATCTTGACGGCTGCAGGATATCTCAACCTTCAGCAGTAAGGTAAGCGATATTTTCAGGCTAAGAAATATAAAAGTATCCTGGAGGAATCATTATCGTTTCTTGCATCCAGCCAATTTTAAGTTACGTTTGTTAGGCTAGGCTGAAATTGTATTTGATGTCTTTTGAACGATTCTAATCTTCATTTTTATCGTGTCACTACTTTTTGTGGTCTCTCCCACCCACGTAGGGTCATTACCTACATCCATGCTGTGTACTTTTTTTTTTTATGTTGAATCATCCAGCAGTCATGGACAAAAGTCCACATCAAGACCTTAACTAAATATAGAGAGAAAAATGAAAGGGAATAAGAAAAGACAAAGACATTTATGAATTTTAGAAGTGAAAAAACTATATTTTAGAATGTGGCAGGCCACAGTTATTGGAAAAAACATGAGAAGATAGAGTTCCAAAGCTTCGACGTGTAGGGAAAGTAGTTATCAGAACAGTTTACCTTTGAGTTGCCGATGGTCATAAAGCAATCATGTGAAGCAGCTGCTTGCCGAGTATTGCATGGTATACCCAGTGGTAGGGGCACACATGCAGCCACCTCTCGGGAGCAAAAAAGAAAGTTTACCTATAGAAGAGGGAAAGTGAACCAACATTGCGGCGTAGGGTAAGGGTGTCAAATTTTCAAGCTAACGTGGGAGAGTTTATATGTCGAGCCGCTTTCAACTCTGTCAAGTAAGGATGTAGAGCTGGAACTACCCCAGATGTGAGAGGAATACTCCATACAAGGACGAATCAGTCCTTTACATAAATGGATTAACTGTTCAGAAGGAAAGAAGTTTCGACATCTAAACATGGTAACCATTTTTTCAGAGGCAGACTTAGCCACTACCATAATGTGGCTTCCAAGAAAGAGTGGATGTTACAGTAACACCAAGTATGTTTTTTGAGTCAAGAGGTGGAGTTACTGAACCGTCAAAGGAGAGACGAGAGTTGTGAGGAGTGTTGGTAGAGAGATGGGTAGAAACTGGGTTTAGGAGACATTAAACTTGACTAGATTTCGCCTACCTCACTTAGATATCCTGCCCAAGTTTGAGTTTATTGAGGAAGCTATATCAAGACAGGTTCCAGATCGAGTGAGAGAAGGAGCAGAATTGAAGGATGTGGATAAATGTGTGTTGAGTCGCTAGTGTTTGAGTGCATTTGGTTATGTGAGGAGCGACAATCGTTGGAGAAAAAGATGTGTAAGGGACAGGACTGAACCTTTAGGGACATCGCTGTTGATGGTGAAAGGGGGAAGATTGATCCATCAACAACCACAGAGATAGACCGGCCAAAGATGTAGCTAGATATGAATGAGCAAAGTGAGGGAGGGAAACCAAAAGGGGGTAGCTTAGAGATGAGACCCCGATGCCACACCTTGCCAGAAGCTTTGGATATGTCGAGGGCAACTACACGTGACTCCACAAAATCTTTCAAGGATGATGGTAGGAAAGAATGTCACCAGTGGATTTCGCTTTACGGAAGCCATATTGTTGATCAGAGAGATAGTGATTTTCGAGGTGTCTTAGGATATGGGAGTTGAGGATGGATTCAAAAGACTTTGGAAATGGTAGGTGTCAAAGAAATAAGACGATGATTAGAGGATTCAGAACGGGCACCCTTCTTAAGGTGCAATCCCAGTGATGTATATGGCTAAGAAATTAAATCGCATTTCTTAAACATAATTCTTTATTCTGGAATCTGTGTTGATTGTTGGTTTTTAATCAGTTTTCTTCTCGGAACTGAGCGAAATTGCCTGTGACTACTGTTTCTAAGACTTCATCGAGAACCAAAGTGAGGCTAATGGTGCAGCAGTTTGGAGCACATTTTCTGTGACGGTAATTGAACGTCGGTGTTACATTAGCCACCATCTGGTCGTCAGGAACTTTCCCTTCCTGCAGTTAAGTAATTTGTTGATGGGAGATTGTAACTGCTGACGGGCGTCTTTCATAATTCTGAGGGAGATATCGTCTGGACCAGCAGATATGTGAGGAATTACTTTGTCTAGATATCAAGTATTTTGTGACTTTCAGTTTTCTTAATATCCTGTTCTCCATTTTGGATGCCCAGAAAATGGTTTTGTACTCATGGTCTGATAGGCAAATTTTCAATAGAAAACACGTAGTCGAGATATCTGTTAAGAAGATTCAGCCATTTCCTTATTGTCTCCTGTTGATATGCCATTATCATTTGATAATGAGTCGATAGTATCACTGATTTTTTTTTCCTTTTATGTTTTAGGTTACTATAACTGGTGTGTTTTGAACTATATAGATATCTGTGAAATATGTCTGCATCACTGGAAAACAGAATATAACTTTTTTAACACTACCAAAAACGCCTTTTCTGATTAACTCTTGACTTCCTTAATTTTAAAAAGACGGCTTTAAGAATTATGTAAGACGTCACCATTTAATGTTATGCATAAGTTCATTGCAAAACGTTACGTGTTTTTTCAAAGATATATGTAATCTGTAAAGAAATATAATTCGTTAAGCCATGAACGCAGTAAATTTATTCATACTTATTCACAGTAGATACAACATAATAGCAAGGGTAATATACCACTGCTGAAGTAAAGTGAATGCAGTAAGCTATGAATGCAGTTTATTCATGTGTATTCAGAATAATTACAATACAAGAATAAAGGAAGTATCAGACAAGTACATGAAAATAGTCATTGAACCATGAAGTACAAATTATACATGTTAAATACAGTTTAAGCAGATAAGAACCATTGTATATATAATTCGTGTTTGGATGGAGAGATATGTGGTACGTGACTTGCTTATATATCAGGTAACGTTACTGTTTGCACAAACCAGCAGTAATGACCCATCATCCCTGGGCTGTATTTGCCTTAATGCCTGCGTTGTATCACTAATATGTCCTGGTGAAAACGCTCACTTGGCGCTTCGTTCACATTACTTAGATTGTCTGGGAAAACCTCAGACTGAGATTGAGGGAAATGCGTTTTCATTTAACGTCCTACTTCCCATTGTCGTATTTCTAACAAACCCTCTGATTTGTTGTAGCCAAGAAACCCTTGATATGACCTCCTAACAGGTAGTTCAGCACTCGACAGTTTTTGTTCCAAGTTTTCATCAGAGAGAGCGCTACGGATTTGAGGACCAGTAGAAATGGCCTCTATCATTTTTGCGTCTCTCGTATATGAGGAAGAATTGCATGTATATACTGAAATGCTTCACCTTTGCTATCAAGAGGTTTGATAATGTTTTTCATGAGTCCAAGTTTTGTGTGTGACGGTGGAAGGAGGACATTGTCATGGTTTGCCAGTGGTTTATTTCAATAACTTTTTTTCTCTAGGTAGGTACGTTACTCTTGATGGTTAGTGCTAACTTTGATAGTGATGCTAGGCAGCTTTGCTGTCCCACAAGCCCAGAAAAGAGCAGTATTTGGTAAACTCACTTTACATTTGTATGAGCAACACAATTACTTTCGTGTCGCAGCAAATTTTATCGCCTGTATTAGTTGTTCTTGCTGTCGCGTAAGATTACCTCCAAGCTCTCGTATGGTTCTCTCATAGATACTATATTTGCTGTGGGAGCTGAAGGCTTTGAGTAAACACTGTGCAGAAGAACAGCCTTCAAGCTTACTTTAGAAGAATCGATAAACAAACGCCACTCATTAGGGATACGTTCATCACCAAGTTTAAGAATTAAACCATTAACATCTTTGCAGAAACACAAGCTTTCCTTAATGTCAAAGAAGCTTGATAGCTGTTGACAGCGGTTCCAAAGTACTGACATTTTTGTCCCTAGAGCCAGCAAAGTCCATTCATTTAATCGTGAGGCTGTGAGCAGTTCAGCTTTGTCTTTTCAGAAATTCAAATCTCTTACTGAATCGCTTAGTTCTGACTGAATGACGAGATGTGGGGTGGCAAGATCGTATGGCTCATGTGCGTCATCTGTACCTTTAGTCGATTCTTCCTCATCAGAGTCACTATGGTTTAACATCTCCTCCCAGTTGGTCGATGGCACTGGAACTGGAATATCAAATGAATGATGCACTGGTTCCATGGCAGATGGAATGTTTGGGTATTGTTCTGCTGGAAAATCCAAAAATCTCGTCATCCAAAAGTAGCAGTTTGTCATATGGTCTTACTCCTCTCTCCTAGCCGTGGCCTGTGTAATATTCAATCTACTTTTGCCTAAGAGCCATTTCGTCATTCCGTCAAATTGCTATCGCAAGAGACGCAGACAACGTGCGGTGCCCATTATTTAAATTGGCCTCCCAGCTCCAAATTCAACATACAAATGGTCGGCTATTTTTCACTAGCTCATTGATATTTCTCCTCAGTTGTTTGGCGTAAAGACTCGGTATATGTAACAGAGAGCGTCCAGATCATTGCTGTAAGAGCGGCAGAAAGCCATTTTCACTCTGAAAATGAAAATAAGATAACGTTAACTCGACAAGATGTAGCAAACCATTGACCATAACGCACTGGGGCTCATATACAATGACAGAATCCTGTTTTTTGTCCCATTGCCTCCTCTCCCTGTGGTGTCAGAACCCTGTATGAGACTACATAGAGGGAGGCGCTAGAGGCTGATTCATCCAGTTGGCTGTAAATCCCTGGACGTGTTGGATAACAATGAAACATGACATGATTGTCTTTTTTGAGATAAAGTTGAAACTGTATATAAGATTTTTTAAGATAAAGTTGAAACTGTATATAAGAACATCTCGTATGCTATGTTAAAGAAAAGAAAAAGAAATTTGGCTATTGTGATCGACTCGAAAAACTTCATCAGGCGTATAATATACGACAGAACATAAACACAGTCAGTGAAAATGACGTATAATGAAGCAACTGGACTTCAACGAGATGGGTAGGCTGTATGTGAGTGGAGTCTCTCTCATACGATCCCCCACGAGAAACTGGTGTTGAAACCTGATACCTAAGTCGTGGTCATCGGAGACCTGCTTACTTAACTGCATCGATAACGAACGAACATAGAGGAAGTTATCAGCAAATAGCAGGAAAACTTTTCGAGTTGGATTACTGTTGAGATCACCTCTATATACAGCGTGCCTTGATACAGCAGGACAACAAAGTCATGCATCCATGTTTGACCAGATATTGCCAAAATAAGTTGACATGCAGAGTAGTATAGAAAGTGATATACTGTCAAGAGATCGAGGAAAAAGGCGATAGTTGCTAGACAAATGACCAGCGGAGTTCAATCTCGACTCATGAACAGTCATGACATGAAAGAATATGTGAAAGAACAGTCATGACGATGGAAATGAAAGGGACCGAGCATACCAGGAGTAACGTACTGGGGAAATAGTTGCAACATTCAAACAATGAAAACTGAACTCTGGATTTGATGTCAAGTCGAAGTTATCACTCGCAAATGAGTGGATCGGAGGGAAGTACGCCATAGTTTGGACAGGATTGCCTGCAAATACAGTGCTCGTGAGATCGTTAATATGTAAGGTATTATACAATATCCCAGGACTGACTGACTACAGCTTTTAAGCTGTTCCTTCGGAACACGAAGGCCCTCGACGAGACTGTACTCCTTTCCCTTTAGTGTGTGACCATACGCAGACAGTGTGCAACAGCGCCCTTAAAGAAGGTTACGACGTACGTGCAACCCAAGCTACAACATACGCTATAATCTTGGTGTCTTCTTGCGTGAGGAGGCAGACACTGTAGATGGTCACAATGATATAGATCGATGATAGCATCAAAACAGAGAGGAGGGGTACACACACTCTTCCTACGTGGAGATGAAAATGATTTTAAGGGGAAATTTAGCTATGTATAGTAACTTCCTGACAGACCTGTTATATTAAACTAGACCTCATCTTAATTTTTTAGGGACAATGTAAACTAGAGATTATTTGGTGAAGATCATCTTATTTTCATATTTTGTCGCCACCGCGTTCGTGAGATAGCGTCAACAGACGAACATCTTCAGTTTCCTCGCAGTCACTAATTTGCTGTTGTGTATAATCCAGCGAATCGAGAACCCTCATACCAATGAGTTTTTTCTTTCCTGGCCTCTTTAGATATTCTGCGCGCTATATACTAAGTCTCTGACTTACTTCATCCCATGCATGCCCCACACCCTCCTGCATGTTCCGCACCGATAACTCCAATCATCTGCCACTCCATTCTTCCATTTCTTCCCAGGTATCCCATCCATCCTCCATCACTCTACAGCTGATATATAAACTCTTCGTCAGTCTCTTCTCATTTACCCTTCCCATATGTCCAAACCATTTTGATATACCCTCTTCTGCTCTCTCAACTATACCTTTGTTTTTATCCCACTTCTCTCTTACCCTGGCAATCGTTACTCAAGATCATTCTAAGCCGATTTTACCGCAACGTCAAACTGTTGTAAAGTGACTAGGTGAAATTTGTCCTAAATTTTGCAGTTACTAACAGGAAGCCGAGTTGCTAGTGAAAGATGTGGTGCATAAGGAGAGGAGAAGGAAAACTCCCACGCAGTCAGTATCAGGACGAGACAAGGTTCGCACTGGCGTCACTTGCTCCATCGCTGATTATCTGACTGCAGAACTGAACCACAGAATGTCTGAGTATTCAACTGTAAATGCCTGCTTTGATACGCTGACTGACGTGAACAATGTTGATGGTAACATTACCACTGAGATTCGTCAAAGGACTGCAAGGTTGGAACATACGTATCCACCTGTCATGGAGCATTGCTTCCCTGATGAATTCCTTCAGAGCGTCAAATGCGCCAAGAGCAAGGCAGAAGTGATGAAAAAAAGCCTCGAGATACACCTCGTGAACAGGGTACTACGTCTCTAGATATGGCTATTTCCAACGCATATGTTACTTTGAGAATTTGTCACTTCGACGGCGTCAAATGCTGGAGGTGAACGTTCGTTCCTAGCCGCAAACTAACGCATGAGAAATCGCCTACACTCAGGACTGTCTCTGGATTTTTCGAGTTGTGCTGATTAATAACGACATAACGAAGAGACCAGACTCTGAAGACATGGATTCTTGTAGAGGAAAGTCTCGTCAGAAACAAATCCATGACATTGTAGCAGGTTGAGGAAGTACATTTTCATTTATGTTATGATATATCTCGGTAGAACTAAGGGGATGTTTTAGTCAGAGAAAGTATCTTTCTTTGATTTTACTTGGATGTCTACTCTTACGTGACTACGTGCTATAATTTCATTCTAATACTTCTTATCATCTTAAGGGGTTAGAATATTTAGAAACATTGATTCTAACCTGCTATTCGATGAAGTTACGTGTTTTTTTGTTTTTTTTTTTGTATATATAAAGGTTCTGTTCATTTACACGTGTTTCCCAATTTACCTGATCATTAAAGCCATTATAAAAATTTTGGCAGATAAAAAATGGTAATGATCCAGATCATAGTACCCCAATCTAGATTAATTCTGCTAAGAATAGGGAACCCATTGTTGATATACGTTTCATCTAAATCCACAAGTTATTTTCGTTGTGACTCCAAATTGGATACACCCACACACACACACACACACACACACACACACACACATATATATATATATATATATATATATATATATATATGTTTTTATTTCAAACTTATTTCAAACATACGAAGAAAGGCCACATTCGCTCACATCCATTCTCTAGCTGTCATGTGTAATGCAGAGAAACTCTCTCAACCATATTCCTTTTATTACCACACATCTCCCTTACCCTTTCATTACTTATTCGATTAATTCACTTGACACCACATATTGCTCTGATATTTCATCTCCAGCACATCCACCCCGTCTTCGCACACCGTCATCGATACCCCATGCCTCGCATCCATACTTTAAACACCCCCATTTTTGCTCTCCCAGGTAACGATCTTTCTTTCCACGCACTTTTTAGTGCTTCTACAACGTTCGACCCCTCACCCACTTATGATTCACTTCGGGTTCTGTGGTTCCATTGCTACCATGTTCACTCCCAGGTATCTAAAACAATTCAATTTCTCCAAGTTTTCTCCATTCAGACTTGCACCCCAAGTCACTGGTCCCTCAACCCTGCTATACCTAGTAACCTTGCATTTATTCACATTTGCTCTCAACTCTCCCTCACACACTTCCAAATTCAGTCACCAACATCTGCAGTTTCTCACTCGAATCTACCACCAGCACTATATAATCAGCAAACAGTTGACTCGCGTTCCAACCACCTTCATCCCCTGGAGACTGCTCACTCGCCCCTCTTTCTTAGACTCGTATTTACCTTCCTCGCTACCCCACCCATAAACAGATCAGTCATAGTGAAATCACACACCCCTGTCACAAACCAGCCTTAACCTAGAACCATTAACTATCCTCTCTTTCTACTCGCACACATGCCTTAAACTCTTGATAAAAACTTTTCACTGCTTGTAGCAGCGTTCCTCCTATACCATACATCCTTAGGACCTTCCACAAGGCATCTCCATCAACCCTATCATATTCCTTCTCCAGAACCATAAATGCCACACATACAGTTCCTCCTGTTTCTTGTAAGTATTTTTCATATACATTCTTTAAAGCAAACACCTGATCCACACATTCTCTACCTCTTCTAGAACCACTCTGTTCCTCCCCAGTCTGATGATCTATACATACCTTCACCCTCTGTCACTACCCTCCCACACAACTAAACAGGTACACTCAACAGATCTATACCTATGTAGTTTGAGGACTCACCTTTATCGCCTTTGCCTGGTATAATACATGTATTCCGCTAATCCTCAGGCACCTCATCATGATCCGTACATCCACTGGGAATCCTTACTAACCGATCAGCAGCACAATCACCCCCCATTCTTAAGAAATTCAACTGCAGTATCATCCATTCTTAACAGCCTTGCAACATTTCATCTTACGTATGGCTTTCACCACTCGCTTAGCATGCCACCCTGCCCCGAATATCGTATATCTGCCACTATATCAAAAACATTCAACAGTCCTTCATAATACTCGACTCATTCCATCTCCGCCTCACTTCATCACTACCTGTTACAAGGTTCCCAGTTGTTCTCTTGTTTTTTGCACATTATCAACCTCCTTTCAAACATCTTATTCTTCCTAAAGAATACTAATACTCGCTCATCCCAGCTCTCATTCGCCGTCTTTTTAAACCCATTCACCCTCCTCTTGACCTCCTGTCGCTTTCTCTTACAAATCTCCCAATTATCTGCACTCACTCCCAGTAAGACCGTACTGCTCTTTTCTCTTTCATTGTTAACTCCTCCTCATCTCGCCACTCGTTACTCTTTGTAATCTGTCCACCTCCCACCTTTCGCATACCACATACATCTCTCGCCCACGCAAGCACTGCTTCCCTAAATACATCCCATTCCTCACTCACTTTCCTAGCTTTGCTTACTCTCAGCTTTTGCCATTGTACACTTAATCTCTCCTGGTGTTTCCTTATACAAGTCTCTCTTCCAAGCTCACTTGCTCTTGCCTCTCTCTTCCCGCCCATAACGTTTCCTGTTTTCCGAAAACCTCTACTAATTTTCACCCTGGTTACCACAAGGTAGTGATCAGACATTGTAATAGCTACCGCTCTCAGCATTTTCACAAAAAAGAATCATCTTTTTCACACCTATCATTTAATATGTAGTCCAGTAACGCTTGCTGACCATCTTTCCAACTCACATACGTATACTTGTGTATATATCTCTTCTTAAACAGGCATTCCACTCACCAATCTTTTTTCAGCACACAACCCCACAAGTTATAAACCATTTCCATTCACTTTACCAAATACCCCATGCCTCCCAGTTATACCTTCAGCTACCACATCACTCACTGTCGCATTTGAAATAACCCATCACTAATACCCGGTCTCGTACGACAAAACTGCTGACACGCTCGCGCAGCTTTTCCCAAAACGCTTGCCTCATAATATTTCTTCTCATGACCAGGTGCTTAAGCAGTCATAATCACTTATATCTCGCCATTTATTTTCATTTTTACCCATATTAATCTCGAGTTCACTTCTTTACACTGTTGCACACACTCCCACAACTTCTGCCCCAGGAGTAGTGCTAATCCTTCCTTAGCTCTTGTCCTCTCACCACCCTATGACTCTACTCCTAAGACATTTCCAAACCATTCTTCTCCTTTACCCTAAAGCTTCGTTTCATTTCGAGCCAGAACATGCAGTTTCTTTGATCAAACATACTACTTACCTCTCCTCTCTTCTCATCTTGGTTACATCCACACACATCGAACAACCCAGCCTGAGCCTTCGAGGAGGATAAGAATTCCTTGCTCGCTTTTCTTCTATTCCATCCTTCAGAAATATGAGTGTAGGATCTATGTGTCAGAAGATGGAGATGGAAGGATGGAGTGAAAGAGAGTTTGAGTGATCATGTAGGAGGATCAAAGGAATGTACGGGAAAATGTGGATTGGAATTACGTGTTGTACTGGGGTTAACGTGCTGTAAATGGACTGAACCAGGGTGAGTAAGTTGCCGGGAGAAACCATGGAAAAGTCTGTGGGGCCTGGCTGTGGTTTCGGTACATTACACATGACAGCTAGAGAATGGATGTGAACGAATCCGCTTCTCTTCATCTGTTCCTTGCGCTGTATCGCTAACGCTAGAAACGGTGATCAAGTAAAGGGTATATATATATA
>JAUUDZ010400301.1:0-27463 GCA_032361705.1 Panulirus versicolor | reverse complement strand
AACAAATTATATATGGTCCCTCTGGTGAATTTTATTATCTCTCTCTCTCTCTCTCTCTCTCTCTCTCTCTCTCTCTCTCTCTCTCTCTCTCTCTCTCTCGTTACGACCAGTCGGCACCCTCCTCTTGACCTCCCGTCACTCTCTACTGTACTCCTCATATCACTCCCACCTGACGATAACCAAACACACTTCCTTTTCTTTTTCACTTGCGTTCTAACTTCTTCATTCCATCACTCCCTCATACGTCTACATCCCACATGCCACACCCTTCACCATTACTGCTTCCTTAAATACCTTCCACCATCCAAGCTTCATATAATTTCATCCAATACATTCTTCACTCATTCTCTCCAGGTATGGCTGCACACAGACCTTTTTTTTTCTACGCTCGTGTAATTTTCCTTCCTTCACATGCATATAATTTCGTCTTTCACTCTTATCTTCCCCAAGATAAGAGTTTACACTGCTGTCCTTATCAACACGTTCACATGGAACAACCTCTCCTTTGCACGGTCATTTAGCTCATAATTCATCGACGCCCGTACGTCCCTAATGCCATACACAAACCTATATTTACATATCTACCTTTTCTTAAGACACATATATTCCCACACAACGCTACTCTCTCAGCGGACAAGCGACAAGTCTTTCCTCATGATCATGTACACCAGGGACGCCATACCCTCGGGTTGACCGCCACATCATCCAGCCTGGCAATCACATCCCCCAGCAATATGACGTCATACCTTGTAGCAAAATACCAAGGCACTTACTCAGCGTCTCCCAGTATACATCGTTCCCTCTTAACTCATCTTACTCCGGGTGGATAAGCACCAACAATTACCCACCTCTCAAATTCTACTTTCCTTCTGACCCGCATCAGTCTGGTACAAAGTCAAGATAAACTGGAAGGCTCAGGCAAGATGAAATGAGGTAAAGTGGCACGATTGGATGGGATTGCGTTTGACTTTCTCAAGAAAGACGTTGGCGATGTTGCTAATTGTTTGGTGAGGCTGTGTGACGTATGTGTGGCCCAAGGTGAGGTGTCTGAGGACTGGAGGACATACATATTACCCTTGTATATAGTGAGGGGGACTGGAGGAGGACATACATATTACCCTTGTATATAGTGAGGGGGACTGGAGGAAGACATACATATTACCCTTGTATATAGTGAGGGGGACTGGAGGAGGACATATATATTACCCTTGTATATAGTGAGGGGGACTGGAGGAGGACATATATATTACCCTTGTATATAGTGAGGGGGGACAAAAATGAATGCGTAGATCAGAGGTATCCGTGTGTTGAGTATACTTAGTAGGATGTGTTGGAGAGTGGTGATTGTGGCATCGTGTACATAGCAGCTGAGTCTCCGGAGAAGTGCAGTGTAGGTTCAGGAGAGGAGAAGGATCTATGGACCAGAATACTTTTATGAAGAATGTGTAGCGACCTCACTGTCACCCCACAAAGTGTCACCTCAATGACGACGCCTTGACTGGGTGGCAGGTGAGGTCACACGCTGTCACCTGCCACCCAATCAAGGTGTCGTCATTCAGGTGACACTTTGTGGGGCGACAGTGGGGTCGCTACAAATGTAAGGAAGTGACTTTTATGTGACATCTGAGGATCTGGAAGAAGCGTATGATGAGGTTGACGTGTTGTTAACAGACGGGATCAGAGCAGATGATGCAGTGAAGGTGAGTCATAGAGTAATGTGTTGGGCTTGGCTGCACATGTTACGTGCTGGATCTGGTACATCATATATGACGGCTACAGCTCCATGTGTGCAAATGTGGCAGTTGTACATCTCTTCTCTGACGCTATCTCGCCAAGTCCAGGAGGGGAATGTGGTATAAATCTTTTATGATTACTATTATTAGTGTTATTATTATCATTATCATCATTATTATTATCATTATCATTATTATTATGATCATCATCATCATCATCATATCTTTACTGGTCTTAAGACAATATGCACAACACAGTGTGTACCGGTACAGACATCTTGTGTAATGACGTGTTCGTGTGAGTCAGGCAACTCACACGAGGACAACTGGTCATTACAAGTATTCTTCTGCTGGGCTGAGGGAAAAGATTCACCACATCATATCACGTGAAGATCCGAAGATAATCGTTTTTATTATTAAAATTTTAAGCTTTTGAGAAAAGATTATCTGATCTGATAACATCTGAAAGTTGTTATCCTCCTGTTAATCAGCTCATAAGACGAGAATAAACAGGGACCTCATCTTAATTATCACAACCAGGAGCCATTACCGGCTTAAATCTTCCTGATGATAAGAATCAACTAAAAATGTTAAAGGAGAACATTTACGGCGCCTGTAAATCAGATCACGAGTAAACAGATTCAGAAAACAAAAATGCAAACTCTTGGCTCAAGAGTTTTCTATTTCCAGCGTTATGAGAGACATGGTAAACACAGGTAGGGCGGTGAGGGTGACGTGTGTGGACTAATAACATCACCAGCACTCCAGATATAACACAGGTAGGCAGGTGAGGGTGACGTGTGTGGACCAACATCATCACCACTCCACATATAACACAGGTAGGCAGGTGAGGGTGACGTGTGTGGACTAACAACATCACCACTTCAGATATAAAACAGGTAAGGAGGTGAGGGTGACGTGTGTGGACTAACAACATCACCACTCCAGCTATAACACAGGTAGGGCGGTGAGGGTGACGTGTGTGGACTAACATCACCACTCCAGATATAACACAGGTAGGCAGGTGACGGTGACGTGTGTGGACTAACATCACCACCACTCCAGATATAACACAGGTAGGGAGGTGAGGGTGACGTGTGTGGACTAACAACATCACCACTCAAGATATAGCACAGGTAGGCAGGTGAGGGTGACGTGTGTGGACTAACAACATCACCACTCAAGATATAACACAGGTAGGCAGGTGAGGGTGACGTGTGTGGACTAACATCACCACCACTCCAGATATAGCACAGGTAGGGAGGTGAGGGTGACGTGTGTGGACTAACATCACCACTCAAGATATAACACAGGTAGGCAGGTGAGGGTGACGTGTGTGGACTAACAACATCACCACTCCAGATATAACACAGGTAGGCAGGTGAGGGTGACGTGTGTGGACTAACATCACCACCACTCCAGATATAACACAGGTAGGCAGGCGAGGGTGACGTGTGTGGACTAACATCATCACCACCACTCCAGATATAACACAGGTATGCAGGTGAGGGTGACGTGTCCAGACATTACACAACAAATGTACAACAAACTTCAGGACAACATCTCAGAGCCTACACGCAGATAGTGACACACATTCACACACACACGAAAATTTCTACCCGCCATATGTCTGAAATAGTGAGATTACACGACCCATCTGGATGAACAATTCTTCTGCTGCCAGAGTTAGGCACATATGTATGGGTCATTACCAGGCTGGAGGACAATTTCAGAAATGGCGCAGCTTTACTGCAGGACCACTTTTGTAAACATGCCCTCAATAAACATATGTTTCAGTGGACAGAGAAAAATACAGAGGAGCACATATCAGTAGTGGTATTTCTTTGTTGACTTACATATAGACCTTTACACATGTTTACACAGATATTTTCCCTTATCAAAACAGCAAAAAGGATTGAAATATCTTCATTATTTGCATACTGCAGGTCTCTGTAGTGTCGTGTTGGGAAGACAGTCTACATTCTTCCATTATTGTCTAAATTTTCAGCTTACATCTCATGGGACAATAATCATACATGAATAATGGACTCTCAGCAGATGGGAATTACAGTGATAACCTGGGGATATTCCAAGTACTTTTGTCATACCTTCAGATGAGAATTATTGTACTTTAAAAAGAATATACCAAACCCATAATACAAAATACTTTTGATTTTAACATAAAATCAACTTTTCATTCAGCATTGTACATGAATATATTTCAACAGTAGAAATGATAATTCTGAAATGAAAATCAAATATTTCTAAAATATCTACATATATTATAATTTAATGGAAAATTTTCATGATAAAACAGTAATCTGCAAATACAAATCAATGTTACTGTATACATAATCTAAATTCAAGACAGTTTGTCCTTTAAATATTTGATAACTAACTATACAAGCTGCCTAATGTCATATTACTTTTATTATATCATGCAATGTTTACACACATCTCCATTCAGTCGGTGTCAGTATGTGGTACATCCAGAACTTGGTTCTGACACAGTTCACATCCGCAGTCACAACCACCTGTACACATCATGTGCGTCTCTTGTACCTTTTGGTGAAACAATCGGAATGACTCTGTCTCTTAACAAAGGAGCTGATGGTTGCAGCATCAACGTGGGAGCCAACTGACCAGCAATGGCAATAACCCATCCATTATCTACACGAGATACATTCAGATAAGACCTGTAGCTCCAGCTATGTGAAGCTTGGAAGCTAACTCCCATCATGTGGATTGTTGGTAAGTTTGTATGGAACTGTACCAAGAGACTGCCAGTGTACAGCAGTGTGGTGAGGGACGTGCCTGCCTTCACAGCGTCATCCGTAATACAGGTGGAATCTTAACCCAGGAGCCTGAGACCATCAATGACTTCCAGATGACCAGCAACAGCCATCAACCGACGCTTCTTGTCTAGCCCACAGAAGGAGCTGGCTGAATACCAGCCACACAATGCACGTACACTTGGAGATACGAAGGCCATGTCTGTACCAATATCTGCCACAATTCTGTGTATCAGTATAAACCTCCTCCTGCACCCTACTGTAGTCTTCAAGTAAACATCCTGGACTCCAAGAAGAAAACTTTATCTAGGACATATGGAAGGAACGTCAGAATCTACTATCCATACTACCATCCTGTGAAGGTCAAACTGAGGATTACTGAGCAACATGAAGGAACATACGAGAGTCGTCCTCCTAATGATCAGACTGAAGACCTTCCACCTGTGTATGCTGACCACCAGCCTCCACAGTTACAGCATTATGAACAGCACCAGCAACCAACTTGAGCCTCTTTCTCAGCAGGAAGTTTTTCTTCCCACTGTTGTATCCAGTGTGTGAGGAGGAAGTCTGCAACATTTCTCTTATTAGCAGGAACTGACAACATTTTCTTGCTTCGACTGGCAACATGTGTATTCCTGATGATATGTCTTATCTATTGCACCTGAACTGTTCCCTGTCTGCTTCTTTCGACGCATATGATGGATTCCTTGTTATTGTCACCAGCAACTGCTGTATACTGGTAGTGCAGACTTAGGACAATGTTCAGCAGTTCATCAGGCAGTTCTACAAATGTCTGGTAATTCGATGAGTCTGTGTATAACATCTGTAGCAACATCATCAGATCAGTCACACCCCGTGTTGATCCCTCATAGTTCGCCAGTGACTATATTGTCAGGTCTTTCCCAAGCCATGCAAGAATGTCACTCTTGTGTGTGTTTTTTTTCGAAGAGGCAAACTATAGTGAAAAATAATAAAATCTTTTTTGGACAACAAAAAGTTCAAAGGGGTACAACAGGCACATTGATTAAACAATTTAAAACTTTTTGCTGTTCTCAAAAGGGAAAACATTACTGTAAATGGCGTACATGTAATACTCACTACAATATTGATAATGAAGTACCAAAATAAGGAAAGATCTTGAGCACCTCTATAATCTCAGGGTCACTGAAACAAGGCTTGGCTGCTAAGAACATTAATACAAGAGTGGTCATGTAATAAATCCTGTACCACATGTGAAACAGTCATCCAGCCTGGTGATGACCCATACATATGCGCCTAACTTCTGGTACCAATGGAATTACTTTACCTGATGGGTTGTGCTGATTCACTCAACAGACCCCTTTGTGGTCCTCGCTGGTTGTGCTGATTCACTCAACAGACCCCTTTGTGGTCCTCGATGGTCGACTGTTATCTGGATTTCTCTGAACCAGTTTTCATGATCTATAATCCATACCACTCTGAAAACCGGTTCCCATGATCCATAATCCCTCCTACTCTGTGAACCAGTTCCCATGATCCATAATCCGTGCTACTCTGTGAACCAGTTCCCATGATCCATAATCCGTCCTACTCTGTGAACCAGTTCCCATGATCCATAACCCAAACTCCTTTGTAAGTTTGGGTCAACAGTCGTTAACAAAACCACCCCAGAACTACTACTCTGAGTGGACGTCTCCTCTCTGTTCCTGTGTGAATTCAAATCATGAAAACTTCTCGTGTCCAAAGCCTCGTACAGCATCATCAGAAATATCAGAATGGAAATGAAAATCTGTAACATGGGAAAAGCTTTCCTCTTACGTGCTAATTTACATAATATCATTGTTGTGTGATGGTGTAATGTGTTACGTCTGGCAATTGGCAGGAAGCCAGTGGCACTGTCCCCTCAGGAGATCCTGTGGATGTTGTTGCTGCACCAGAAGCAACAGTTGTATATCACTGTCTACATCTGAGTGGACACATGCCTGTGGCTCTATCCTCTACCCTGCTGGTATATGGTGGGACATCTCAGTGGACACATGCCTGTGGCTCTATCCTCTACCCTGATGGTATATGGTGGGACATCTCAGTGGACACATGCGTGTGGCTCTATCCTCTACCCTGCTGGAATATGGTGGGATATCTCAGTGGACACATGCCTGTGGCTCTATCCTCTACCCTGCTGGTATATGGTGGGACATCTGAGTGGACACATGCCTGTGGCTCTATCCTCTACCCTGCTGGTATATGGTGGAACAATTGTTTGTTTTTATCCCTGCGGATCTATCCACTTTTCTGTTGATGTATGCCATGACCTACCCAGCTCTAGTGATGTACACTGTGTCATCTCTTCTAAATCTTTTGTAGACGGCCATGTACCTACTTCACTATCAGTATTGCATGACGCTTAATCTTTCTACCATTCTGAAAGATGTGTAGACTTCTCTCTATTGATGAAGAGGATGCCCAAGATTTTATGTCTCTATATCCTTGATGTTCAGCATTCTCTCTTTCTCCAAGCTGGAAGACGTTTTCTCCAAACTGGAAGAGCTTTCTCAAAACTGGAAATTCTAGGGTTTCCAATCTGTGCCAACCAGGCTGATGTCCAGCATTTATTCCAAACTGTAAAATATCAAGCAATCCGGCCTTCCCAAGAGTCGAAGGGACATCCATGCTTCTGTCACTTCTTAATTCGGCTGATGTCCGGGACTGGGCACTCCTCCAAGCCTCGGTACTGGAAGGTGTACGTACAAGCATCCATGCATCTAGAAATATCCAGGTTTGTATCCTCTGATGGTGGCAGACGCCTAAGCTTCCATCCTCAGGCAATACCGGACGGTGTCAAGGCTTCCATCATCAAAACGAGCGCCTCTGACAGCTGTTGCAGTGGTGCATCTCGTCTGTGGGTACAGACCACACCCGTCTTGATGAGATTTTGATGACCACATCTGAGAATAACAACTGCAACAATCACCCTTGATATCATATACTTCTACATTCTCCCGGAACTCATGCCCGCGTCCCCGGGCCACAAAGACAAGTAAGAAACACACCAAGACTACACTAACCCCCTACGGACCACGACCTGGTAATGTGTAGAACGTAACTAGTCAGATGTGTGGAAGACAAGCGTCCATGTTCCCTAACGGCAGCTGGTGGTGTCATGACCACTGGCCAGGTCTGGTTCATGTGGACCCAGATGGTGCTTGATTCCATGCAAGACATCAACTCCCTTTGTTACTGACGACACATCTTCCCATTTTTCCTCAACCTTCTAACTGAATCAAGTATGGAGGTCGAGTGAGGAGGTATATTTTTACCTACGATCGGAAAATACTTCTGCTGCACCATAAACATCATTAGAGAACAAGGCATGTATTATCTTGGTGTTCGAATATTGTGTATATTGAACTCACACAATATATATAAATACTTTTATAAACTAAACTCGGTGCCAGTGTTCTGTCAGATCCTGACTTCACCTTGGGTAGTGTGGGCCGTGGTCCTGCGTGTCATCTGGTCAGGGTCATGATCTATCCAACAAGCAGTTTACGCTGTCTGGCGGTCATCAGCTGGTCACGTGACCTGGAGGTCAAACACTGGCTGTCAGAACAACAAGATAAGGTTCAGGTGTCAAGACACCTCCCTCACACTAACTCACTTGGTCTATGACATGTAACAATATCTCTGCTACAATTCTGAACCTCTCTACATCTTCCAGTTCTTCGTCAGATGACGAGGGTTGTTCCACCAGGTGTTCAAGTGTTCTCACTTCCATATCTTTCAATATTATGATTTCACATTATTACCTTCTGTTCTCTATGTTATTGTAATATTGTTCTTGTAATGGAGGTCACACTGACGTCACTACCTTACTGTTAAAACATCAGGTTAATATCTGTTATCATGATGCTTTCATAATGGTATTCACATTCAAGTATTTGCTTCACTGTTGATGTATCTGGTTAGTGTCTTGTGGACATCTTGACTTATTTTCTGCTTTTACGTGAATATCAAACTTGGTCTTTCCTAACATCACTTCCATGTTGTCACTCTGGCTTACATTACTGGAACAACGTACACAAGAACTGTTTTCTTTTCATTTATGAATATTTCCAGCTCACAAACTATACATATCATAGAGGTTATATTGTACGACGAATCATTTAGTTTTCGCGCTTATCTAAATACCGTATCACCGTGAAAGTGCATCAGAGTAATTACCAGTAAACACTCGGATTCGAAACTGGACGTGTTTGAGAGATTTAATTGGTAGTCAGTTATATTTGCTTTATATATTGCAGCACTGTAACTTGCCTCTCCAACCTTCAGCTTCTGTCGCCAAAGTTTGTTTTGATGAATGAACACCTTCTGCTTTATACCCTCATCAACGTAAGTCAGGGTGGCAGGTCACTACTACTGTCCTGCAGCAGATAACCTAGTCATCAACGTAGGTCAGGGTGGCAAGTCACTACTACTGTCCTGCAGCAGATAACCTGGTCATCAAAGTAGGTCAGGGTGGCAGATCACTACTAGCCCTACAGCAGATAACCTGGTTATCAACGTAGGTCAGGGTGGCAGGTCACTACTACTGTCTTGCAGCAGATAACCTGGTTATCAACGTAGGTCAGGGAGGCAGGTCACTACTACTGTCCTGCAGTGTATAACCTGGTCATCAACGTAGGTCAGGGTGGCAGATCACAACTACTGTACGGCAGCAGACAACATTGTCATCAACGTAGATCAGGGTGGCAGGTCACTACTACTAACCTGCAGCAGTAAACCTGGTCATCAACGTAGGTCAGGGAGGCAGGTCACTACTACTGTCCTGCAGCATATAAACTGGTTATCAACGTAGGTCAGTGAGGCAGGTCACTACTACTGTCCTGCAACAGATAACCTGGTCATCAACGTAGGTCAGGGTGGCAGGTCACTATTACTGTCCCGCAGAAGATAATCTCGTCATTAACATAGGTCAGGGAGGCAGGCCATTACCACTGCCCTGCAGGAGATAACCACGTCATCAACGAAAGTCAGGGAGGCAGGTCACTACTACTGTCCTGCAGCAAATAACCTCATCAACGTAAGTCAGGAAGGCAGGTTACTACTACTGTCCTACAACAGATAACCTGGTGATCAACGTAGGTCAGGGTGGCACGTCATTACTACCGTCCTGCAGCAGATAACCTGGTCATCAACGTAGGTCAGGGAGGCATGTCACAATAACTGTCCTACAGCAGATAACCGGGTCATCAACGTAGGTCAGGGAGGGAAGTCGCTAATACTGTACTGCAGCAGATAACCTAGTCATCAACGTAGGTCAGGGTGGCAGGTCACTACTGCTGTCCTGCAGCATATAACCTGGTCATCAACGTAGGTCAGGGAGGCAAGTCACTAATACTGTCCTGCAGCAGATAACCTGGTCACCAACGTAGATCAGGGAGGCAGGTCACTACTACTGTCCTGCAGCAGATAACCTGGTCATCAACGTAAGTCAGGGAGAAAAGTCACTACTACTGTCCTGCAGCAGATAATCTGGTCACCAGTGTAGATCAGGGAGGCAGGTCACTACTACTGTCCTGTAACAGAAAACATCGTCATCAACGTAGGTCAGGAAGGCAGGTCACTACTACTGTCATGTAGCTAATAACCAAGTCATCTACGTAGGTCAGGGAGTCAGGTCGCTACTACTGTCCTGTAACAGAAAACATCGTCATCAACGTAGATCAGGGAGGCAGGTCACTACTACTGTCCTGCAGCTGATAACCTCATCAACGTAGGTCAGGGAGGCAGGTTACTACTACTGTCCTGCAGCAGATAACCTGGTCATCAACTTAGTTCAGGGAGGCAGGCCACTACTACTGTCATGGAGCAGATAACCGTCATCAACGTAGGTCAGGGAAGTCAGGTCACTACTACTCTCCTGCAGCAGATAACCTGGTCATCAACATAGGTCAAGGAGGCAGGTCACTAATACTGTCCTGCAGCAGATAACCTGGTCATCAACGTAGGTCAGGGAGGCAGGTCACTACTACTGTCCAGCAACAGATAACTAGGTCATCAACATAAGTCAGGGAAGCAGGTCACTACTACTGTCCTGTTGCAGATAACCTCGTCATCAACGTATCTCAAGAAGTAAGGTCACTACTACTGTCCTGCAGCAGAAAACATCATCAACGTAGGTCAGGGAGGAAGGTCACTACTACTGTCATGCAGCAGATAACCACGTCATCAATGTAGGTCAGGGAGGCAGGTCACTACTACTGTCCTGCAGCAGATAACCTGGTTATCAACGTTGGTCATGGAGGAAGGTCCTCCACTACTACAGTCCTCCAGCAGAAAACCTGGTCATATACGTAGATTGGGAAGCCACCTCACTACTACTGCCCTGCAGCAGATAGCCTGGTTATCAACGTAGGTTAGGGAAGCAGGCCGTTACTACTGTCCTTCAGTGGATAACCTGGTCATCATTGTAGGTCAGGGAGGTAGGTCACTATTACCGTCCTGCAGCATATAGCCTGGTCATCAACATAGGTCAGGGTGGCAAGTCAATACTACTGTCCTGCAGCAAATAACCAGGTCATCAATGTATATCAGGGAGGCAGTCGCTACTATTGTCCTGCAGCAGATTACTGGGTCGTTAGCGTACGTCAGGGAGGCAAGTCACTACTACTGTCCTGCAGTAGATAACCTCGTCATCAATGTAAGTCAGGGAGGCAGCTCCCTACTACCGTCCTGCAGCAGGTAAACAGGTCATCAACGTAGGTCAGGGAGGCACGTTACTACTACTGTCCTGCGGCATATAACCTGGTTATCATAGTAGGTCAAGGAGGCAGGTCACTACTACTGTCCTGCAGCAGATAGCCTGGTCATCAACGTAGGTCAAGGTGGCAGGCCACTACAACTGTCCTGCAGAAAATAACCTCGTCTTAAACGTAGGTCAGGGAGTCAGGTCACTACTACTGTCTTGAACAGAGAACCTGGTCATGAACGAAGGTCATTACTACTGTCCTGCAGTAGATAACCTTGTCATCAACTTAGGTCATTGAGGCAGGTAACGACTATTGTCCTGAAGTAGATAACCTACGCATCAAAGTAGGTCAGAGAGGCAGGTCAATACTACTGTCCTGTAGCAGATAACCTCGTCATCAACGTAGGTAAGGGAGCCAGGTCACTAATACTGTCCTGCAGCAGATAACCTCATCGACGTAGGTCAGGGAGGTTGGTCACTATTACTGTCCTGCAGCATATAACCTGGTCATTAACGTAGTTTAGGGACCCAAGTCACTACTACTATTCCTGCAGCAGAAAACCTGGTAAATAAGGTAGATCAGGGAGGAAGTCACTACTACTGTTCTGCAGCAGATAACCTCGCCATCAACGTAAGTCAGAGTCAGGTTAATACTTCTGTCCTGCAGTAGATAACCTGATTATTAACGTAGGTCAGAGAGGTAGGTCACTACTACTGTCCTGCAGCAGATAACCTCATCAACGTAGGTCGAGGCAGGACACTACTACTGTCCTGCAAGATAGCCTGGTCATCAACGTAGGTCAGAAAGGCGGGTCACTAATACTGTCCAGCAGCAGATAACCTCATCAACGTAGGTCAGGGAGGCAGGTCACTACTACTATCCTGCAGCAGATAACCTGGTCATTAACGTACATCAGGGAGGCAGGTCACTGCTACTCTCCTGCAGTAGATAACCTCGTCATCAAGGTAGGTAAGAAAGGCAGTTCACTATTACTGCCATGAAGATAACCTCGTGATCAACGTAGGGCAGGGAGGCAGGTCACAATTAATGACATGCAGCAGATAACCTCGTCATCAACTAAAGTCAGGGAGGCAGGTCACTACTACTGTCCTGCAGATAACCTCGTCATCAACGAAGGTCAGAGGGGCAGCTCCCTACTACCGTCCTGCAGCAGGTAAACAGGTCATCAACGTAGGTCAGGGAGGCACATCACTACTACTGTCCCGCGGCATATAACCTGGTTATCATAGTAGGTCAAGGAGGCAGGTCACTACTACTGTCCTGCAGCAGATAACCTGGTCATCAACGTAGGTCAAGGTGGCAAGCCACTACAACTGTCCTGCAGGAAATAACCTCGTCTTAAACGTAGGTCAGGGAGTCAGGTCACTACTTCTGTCCTGAACAGAGAATCTGGTCATGAACGAAGGTCATTACTACTGTCCTGCAGTAGATAACCATGTCATCAACTTAGATCATTGAGGCAGGTAACTACTATTGTCCTGAAGTAGATAACCTCCGCATCAACGTAGGTCAGAGAGGCAGGTCAATACTACTGTCTTGCAGCAGATAACGTGGTCATCAACGTAGTTCAGAGAGGTAGGTCACTACTACTCTCCTACGGTAGATAACCTGGTAATCAATGTAGGACAAGAAAACAAGTCACTACTACTGTCCTGCAGCAGATAACCTGGTCATCAGCATAGGTCAGAGAGGCAGTTCACTACAACTGTCCTGCAACAGATAACCTCGTCATCAAAGTAGGTAAGGGAGTCAGGTTCCTACTACTGTCCTACATCATATAACCTGGTTTTCAACGTAGTTCTGGAAGAAAGGTCACTACTACTGTCGTGCACGAGATAACCTGGTCATCAACGTAGGTTAGGGAGGCAGGTTACTACTACTGTCCTGCAGTAGATAACCTGGTCATCAACGTAGATCAGGGAGGCAGGTCACTACTACTGTCCTGCAGCATATAACCTGGTCATCAACGTAGGTCAGGGAAGCAGGCCACTACTAGTCCTGCAGCAGATAATCTGGTCATCAACGTAGGTCAGGGAAGCATCTCACTACGACTGTCCTGCAGCAGATAACCTGGTCATCAACGTAGGTCAGGGAGGCAGCTCACTGCTACTGTCCGGCAGCAGATAACATCGTCATGAACGTTGGTCAGGGAGGCAAGTAACTCATACGTACTGCAGCATATAACCTGGTTATCAACGTAGGTCAAGGAGGCAGGTCACTACTACTCTCAAGCAGCAGATAACATCGTCATCAACGTAGGTTAGAGAGGCAAGTCACTACTACTGTCCTGCAGCATATATTCTGGTCATCAACGCAGGTCAGAAAGGAAGATCATTACTACTGTCCTCCTACAGATAACCTCATCAACGTAGGTCAGGGAGGCAGGTAATTAGTACTGTCCACCAGCAGATAACCTCGCCATCAACGTAGGTCAGAGTGGCAGGTCCCTACTACTATCCTACAGCAGATAACCTGATCATCAACGTAGGTCAGGGTGGCAGGTCCCCACTACTGTCCTGCAGCAGATAACCTGGTCACCAACGTAAGTCAATGAGGCATGTCACTACTACTGTAATGCATCAGATAATATGGTTATCAACGTAGGCAAGGGAGGCAGGTCACTACTACTGTCCTCCAACAGATATCCTTGTCATCAACATAGGTCAGGAGGCAAGTCACTATTATCCTGCAGCAGATAACCTGGTCATCGACGTAGGTCAGTTAGGAAGGTCACTACTACTGCCCTGCACCTGATAACCTCGTCATCAACGTAGGTCAGGGAGGCAAGTCACTACTACTGTCCTGCAACAGATAACCTAATCAACGTAGGTCAGGGGGACAGGTCACTACTACTGTCCTGCAGTAGATAACGTGGTCATCAACGTAGATTGGGGGATTCACGTCATTACCATTGTCCCACAAAAATAACGTGGTTATCAACGTAGGTCAGGGAAGCAGGTCACTACTACTGTCCTGCAGCAATTAACCTAGTCATCAACGTAGGTCAGGGTACCAGGTCACCACTACTGTCCTGCTGCAGATAACCTGGTCATCAAAGTAGGTCAAGGAGGCAGGCCACTACTACTGTCCTGCAGCATATAACCTGATCATCAACGTAGTTCAGGGAGGCAGGCCACTACTACTCTCCTGCAGTAGATAACCTGGTCTTCAACGTAGGTTGGGGAGACACGTAACTACAACTGTTCTGCAGTTGATAACCTGGTTATCAGCGTAGGTCAGGGAGGCAAGTCATTACTGCTGTCCTGCAGCAGTTAATCTGGTCATCAACGTAGTTCAGGGAGACAGAACACTACTACTGTCCAGCAGTAGATAGCCTGGTCATCAACATAGGTCAGGGGGCAGGTCCCAGCCACTGTCCTGCAGCAGGTAACTTGGTCATCAACGTAGGCCAGGTATCCAGGTCAATACTACTATCCTGCAGCAGATAGCCTGGTCATCAACGTAGGTAAGGGAGGCAAGTCCCTACTACTGTCCACCAGCAGATAACTTCGTCATCAACGTAGGTAAGGGAGGAAGGTTACAACTACTGTCCCTCAGCTGATAACCTGTTCATAAACATAGATCAGGGAGGCAGGTCAATACTACTGTCCTGCCACGGATAACCTGGTCATCAACGTAGGTCAGGGTGGCAGGCCACTACTACTGTCCTACAGCAGATAACCTCGTCATACATGTAGGTCAGGGAGTCAGGTCATTACTTTGGTCCAGCAGAAGATAACCTGGTCGTTAACGTAGGTCAGGGAGGTAGGTCACTAGTACTGTCATGCAGCAGATAAACTGGCCATCAACATAGGTCAGGTAGACAAGTCCCTACTACTGTCCTGCAGCAGATAATTTCATCAGCGTAGGTCAGGGAGGCAGGTAACTACTACTGCCTTGCAGCAAATAACCTGGTCATCAACGTAGGTCTGGGAAACAGGTCACTACTACTGTCCTGCAGCAGATAACCTCATCAACGTAGGTCAGGGAGGTAGGTCACTACTACTGTCCTGCAGCAAATAACCATCAACGTAGGTCAAGGGAGCAGGTTACTACTACTGTCCTGCTTTAGATAACCTGGTCATCAACGTTGGTTAGGGAGGCAGGTCACTATTACTCTCTTGCAGCAGATAACCTCATCATCAACGTAGGTCAGGAAGGCAGGTCACTACAAGTGTCCTGCAGCATATAACCTGGTTATCAACGTAGAATGGGGAGGCACGTCATTACTACTGTCCCGCAGCAGATAACCTGGTTAGCAGCGAAGATTAGGACAGCAGGTCACTACTACAGTCCTGCAACAATCAACCTGTTCATCAACGTAGGTCAGGGTGGGAGGTCACTACTATTGTCCTGCAGCAGATAACCTGCTCATTAACGGAGGTCAAGGAGGAAGTTCACTACTACTGTCCTGCAGCGGATAGCCTGGTCATCAACGTAGGTCAGGGAGGCAGGCCCTTTCTACCCTCCTGCAGTAGATAAAATGGTAATCAGCGTAGGTTGGGGAAGCACGCCACTGCTACTGTCCTGCAGCAGATAACCTGGTTATCAACGTAGGTCAGGGAGGCATGTCACTACTGCTGTCCTGCAGCGGATAAGCTGCTCATCAACTTAGGTCTGGGAGGCAGGTCACTCTAACTGCCCGGCAGCAGATAACCTGGTCATCAACGTAGGTCAGGGAGGCAGGTCAATACTACTGTCCTGCAGCAGAATATATCGTCATGAATATAGGTCAGGGAGGCAAGCCACTAACACTGTCCTGCAGCATATAACTTGGTTATCAACGTTGGTCAAGGAGGCAGGTCACTACTACTGTCAAGCAGCAGATAACATCATCATCAACGTAGGATAGAGAGGCAAGTCACTACTACTGTCCTGCAGCATATAATCTGGTCATCACCATAGGTCAGAGAGGAAGGTCATTACTACTGTCCTGCAGCAGATAACCTGATCATCAACGTAGGTCATGGACGCAAGTCATTACTACTGTCCACCAGCAGATAACCTCGTCATCAACGTAGGTCAGGGTGGCAGGTCTCAACTACTTTCCTACAGCAGATAACCCGGTTATTAACGTAGGTCAGGGTGGCAGGTCCCCACTACTGTCCTGCACGAGATAACCTGGTCATCAATGTAGGTCAATGAGGCAGGTCAATACTACTGTCTTGCAGCAGATAACCTGGTTCATCAACGTAGGTAAGGGAGGTACGTCACTACTACTGTCCTCCACCAGATATCCTTGTCATCAACGTAGTCAGGGAGGCAGGTCACTACTACTGTCCTGCAGCAGATAATATGGACATCAACGTAGGTCAGAAAGGAAGGTCACTTCTATTGTCCTGCAGATAACCTCATCAACGTAGGTCAGGGAGGCAGATCACTACTACTGTCCTGAAGCAGATAGCCTAATCACCAACGTAAGTCAGGGAGGCAGGGCACTACTGTCCTGCAGTAGAAAACCTCATCAACGTAGGTCAGGGGGCAGGTCACTACTACTGTCCTGCAGTAGATAACCTGGCCGTCAATGTAGATTGAGGAGGCACGTTATTACTACTGTCCCGCAGCAGATAACCTGGTTATCAGCGAAGATCAGGAAAGCAGGTCACTACTACAGTCCTGCAGCAATCAACCTGTTCATCAACGTAGGTCAGGGTGGGAGGTCACTACTATTGTCCTGCAGCAGATAACCTGCTCATCAACTTAGGTCAAGGAGGTAGTTCACTACTACTGTCCTGCAGCGGATAACCTAGTCATCAACGTAGGTCAGGGAGGCAGGCCACTTCTACTCTTCTGCAGTAGATAAAATGGTCATCAGCGTAGGTTGGAGAGGCACGCCACTACTACTGTCCTGCAGCAGATAACTTAGTTATCAACGTAGGTCAGGGAGGCAGGTCACTACTGCTGTCCTGCAGCGGATAAGCTGCTCATCAACTTAGGTCTGGGAGGCAGGTCACTCTAACTGCCCAGCGGCAGATAACCTGGTCATCAACGTAGGTCAGGGAGGCAGGTCACTACTACTGTCCTGCAGCAGATAATTTCGTCATGAACGTAGGTCAGGGAAGCAAGTCACTAGTAGTGTCCTGCAGCATAAAACATGGTTATCAACGTTGGTCAAGGAGGCAGGTAACTGCTACTGTCAAGCAGCAGATAACATCGTCATCAACGTAGGATAGAGAGGCAGGTCACTACTACCGTCCTACAGTATATAATCTGGTCATCAACGTAGGTCAGAGAGGAAGGTCATTACTACTGTCCTGCAGCAGATAGCCTGATCATCAACGTAGGTCATGAACGCAGGTCATTACTACTGTCCACCAGCAGAAAACATCGTCATTAACATAGGTAAGGGTGGCAGGTCCCTACTACTTTCCTAAAGCAGATAACCGGGTCATCAACGTAGGTCAAGGTGGCAGGTCCCCACTACTGTCCTGCAACAGATAACCAGATCATCAATGTAGGTCAATGAGGCAGGTCACTACTACTGTCTTGCAGCAGATAACCTGGTTCATCAACGTAGGTAAGGGAGGTAGGTCACTACTACTATCCTGCAACAGATATCCTTGTCATCAACGTAGGTCAGGAGGGCAGGTCACTACTACTGTCCTGCAGCAGATAACATGGACATCAACGTAGGTCAGGGTGGAAGGTCACTTCTACAGTCCTGCAGATAACTTCCTCATCAACGTAGGTCTGGGAGGCAGATCACTGTTACTGTCCTGCAGCAGATAGCCTCATCAACGTAGGTAAGGGAGGCAGATCACAACTACTGTCCTGCAGCAGAAAACCTCATCAACGTAGGTCAGGGGGCAGGTCACTGCTACTGTCCTGCAGATGAAAACTTGGTCATCTAAGTAGATTGGGGAGGCACATCATTACTACTTTCCCGCAGCAGAACACCTGGTTATCAACGTAGGTCAGGGAAGCAGGTCACAACTACTGTCCGGCAGCAGATAACCTGGTCATCAACGTAGGTCAGGGTAGCAAATCACTACTACTGTCCTGCTGCAGATAACCTGGTCATCAACGTAGGTCAAGGAGGCAAGCCACTACAACTGTCCTGCAGCAGAAAACCTGGTCATCAACGTAGGTCAGGGAGGCAGGCCACTACTACTCTCCTGCAGTAGATAGCCTAGTCATCAACGTAGGTTGGGGAGGCAGGCCCTTACTACTGCCCTGCAGCAGATATCCTGGTCATCAACGTAGGCAGGTACGCAATTCAATACTACTGTCCTGCAGTAGATAGTCTGGTAATCAACGTAGATCAGGGAGGCAAGTCTCTACTACTGTCCTGCAGCAGATAACTTCGTCATCAACTTAGGTAAGGGAGGAAGGTCACTACTACAGCCCTTCAGCTGATAACCTTTTCATCAAGGTCAGGGAAGCAGGTCAATACTACTGTCCTGCAACAGATAACCTGATCATCAACGTAGGTCAGAATGGCAGGCCACTACTACTGTCCTACAGCAGATAACCTCGTCATCCACGTAGGTCAGGGAGTCAGGTCACTATTACTGTCCTGCATTCGAAGATAACCTGGTTATTAACGCAGGTCAGGGAGGAGGGTCACTAGTACTGTCATGCAGCAGATAGCCTGGCCATCAACGTGGGTCAGGGAGGCAAGTCGCTACTACTGTCCTGCAACAGATAACTTCATGAACGTAGGTCAAGAAGGCAGGTCACTACTACTGTCCTTCGGCAGAAAACCTCGTCATCAAGGTAGGTCAGGGAGTCAGGACACGACTCCTGTCCTGCAACAGATAATCTGGTCATCAACGTAGGTCAGAGGAAGGTCACTACTACTGTCCTGTAGCAGATAACCTGGTCATCAACGTAGGTCAGGGAGGTAGGTCACTACTACTCTCCATCAGCAGATAACCTAATCCTGAACGTAGGTCAGGGTGGCAGGTCCCCACTACTGTCCTGTAGTAGGTAACCTGGTCATCAACGTAGGTTAGGGAGGCAGGTCAATACTACTGTCCACCAGCAGATAAACCTGGTCATCAATGTAGGTCAATGAGGCAGGTCACTACTACTGTCCTGCAACGGATATCCTGGTCATCAACATAGGTCAGGGAGGCAGGTCACTACTACTGTCCTGCAGCAGATAACCTGGTCATCAACGTAGGTCAGGGTGGCAGGTCACTACTACTGTCCTGCTGCAGATAACCTCGTCATCAATGTAGGTCAGGGAGGAAGGTCACTACTATTGTCCAGCAGCAGATAGCCTCATCATCAACGTAGGTCACGGAGGCAGGTCACTACTACTGTCCTGCAGCAGAGAACCTCATCAACGTAGGTCAGGGGGGCAAGTTACTACTACTGTCCTGCAGTAGATACCTGGTCATCAACGTTGGTCAAGGAGGCAGTTCACTACTACTGTCCTGCAGTACATAACCTTGTCATCAACGTAGGTCAGGGAGGCAGGCCACTTCTACCCTCCTGCAGTAGATAACCTGGTCATCCGCGTAGGTTGGGGAGGGACGTCACTACTACTGTCCTGCAGCAGATAACTTGGTTATGAACGTAGATCAGGGAAGCAGGACACTACTACTGTCCTGCAACAATCAACTGGTCATCATCGTAGGTCAGGGTGGGAGGTCATTACTACTCTCCTGCAGGAGATAACCTGGTTATCATCGTAGGTCAGGCAGGCAAGTCACTATTACTGTCCTGCAGCAATTAACCCGGTCATCAACGTAGTTCCGGGAGGCAGGTCACTACTACTGTCCTATACTAGATAGCCTGATCATCAACGTTGGTCAGGAAGGCAGGTCACTACTACTGTCTTGTAGCAGATAACCTGGATATCAACGTAGGCCAGGAAGGCAGGTCACTACTACTTTCCTACGGCAGATGACGTCATCATCAACGTAGGTAAGGGTGGCAGGTCACTACTACTGTCCTGCAGCAGATAACCTCGTCATCAACGTAGGTCCGGGAGGCAGGTCACTACTACTGTCCTGCAGCAGATAAATTGGTCATCAACGTAGGTCAGGGAGGCAGGTCATTACTACTGTCCACCAGCAGATAACCTCGCTATGAACGTAGGTCAGGGTGGCAGGTCCCCACTACTGTCCTGCAGCAGATAACCTGGCCATCAATGTAGGTCAATGAGGCAGGTCACTACTACTGTCTTGCAACAGATAACCTGATTCATCAACGTAGGTAAGGGAGGCAGGTCACTACTACTGTCCTGCAGCAGATAAATTGGTCATCTACGTAGGTTAGGAAGGCAGGTCACTACTACTGTCCTGCAGCAGATAACCTGATCATCAACGTAGGTCAGGGAGGCAGGTCATTACTACTATCCACCAGCAGATAACCTCGTTATGAACGTAGGTCAGGGTGGCAGGTCCCCACTACTGTCCTGCAGCAGATAACCTGCAAGAGATAACCTGGTCATCAAAGTAGGTCAATGAGGCAGGTCACTACTACTGTCTTGCAGGAGATAACCTGATTCATCAACGTAGGTAAGGGAGGTAGGTCACTACTACTGTCGTTCAACAGATATCCTTGTCATCAACGTAGGTCAGGGAGGCAGGTCACTACTACTGTCCTGCAGCAGATAACATGATCATTAACGTAGGTCGGGAGGAAGGTCACTTCTACTGTCCTGCAGATAACCTCGTCATCAACGTAGGTCAGGGAGGCAGATCACTACTATTGTTCTGCAGCGGATAGCCTCATCACCAACGTAGGTCATTGAGGCAGGTCACTACTACTGTCCTGCAGCAAAGTCATCAATGTAGGTCAGGGGGCAGGTCGCTACTACTGTCCTGCAGTAGATTGGGGAGGCACGTCATTACTACTGTCCCGCAGCAAATAACCTGGTTATCAACGTAGGTCAGCGAAGCAGGTCATTACTAGTGTCCTACAGCAATTAACCTGGTCATCAACGTAGGTCAAGGTGGGAGGTCACTACTGCCGTCCTGCTGCAGATAACCTGGTAATGAACGTAGGTCAAGGAGGCAGGCCACTACAACTGTCCTCCAGCGGATAACCTGGTCATCAACGTAGGTCAGGGAGGCAGGCCACTACTACTCTCCTGCGGTAGATAACATGGTCATCAACGTAGGTTGGGGAGGCACGTCACTACTATTGTCCTGCAGCAGATAATCTGGTTATCAACGTAGGTCAGGGAGGCAAGGCACTATTGCTGTCCTGCAGCAGTTAACCCGGTCATCAACGTAGTTTAGGGAGGCAGGACACTACTACTGTCCTGCAGTAGATAGCCTGGTGATCAACGTGGGCCAGGGAGGCAGGTCCCTACTATTGTCCTGCAGCAGATAAATTGGTCATGAACGTAAGCAAGTAGGCAAGTCAATACTACTGTCCTGCAGTAGATAGCCTGGTCATCAACGTAGATCAGGGAGGCAAGTCCCTACTACTGTCCTGCAGCAGAAAACTTCGTTATCAACGTAGGTAAGGGATGAAGGTCACTACTACAGTCCCTCAGCTGATAACCTTTTCATCAACTTAGGTCAGGAAAGCAGGTCAATACTACTGTACTGTAACAGATAACCTGGTCATCAACGTAGGTCTGGGTGGCAGGATACTACTACTGTCCTACAGCAGATAACCTCATCCACGTAGGTCAGGGAGTCATGTCACTACTACTGTCCTGCAGAAGATAACCTGGTTATTAACGTAGGTCAGGGAGGAAGGCCACTCGTACTGTCATGCAGGAGATAGCCTAGCCATCTACGTAGGTCAGGAGGCAAGTCCCTACTACTGTCCTGCAACAGATAACTTCATCACCGTAGGTCAGGAAGGCAGATCACTACTACTGTTCTTCAGCGGGTAACCTCGTCATCAAGGTAGGTCAGGGAGTCACGACACTACTCCTGTCCTGCAACAGATAATCTGGTCATCAACGTAGGTCAAGGAAGGTCACTACCACTCATGCAGCAGATAACCTGGCCGTGAACGTAGGTCAGGGAGGCAGGTCACTACTACTGTCCACCAGCAGATAATCTGGTCATGAACGTAGGTCAGGGCGGCAGGTCCCCACTACTGTCCTGTAGTAGGTAACCTGGTCATCAACGTAGGTCAGGAAGGCAGGTCACTACTACTGTCCACCAGCAGATAACATGGTTATCAATGTAGGTCAATAAGGCAGGTCACTATCACTATCCTTCAGCGGATATCCTGGTCATCAACATAGGTCAGGGAGGCAGGTTACTACTACTGTCCTGCAGCAGATAACCTGGTCATCAACAAAGGTCAGGTTGGCAGGTCACTACTACTGTCCTGCAGGAGATAACTTCGTCATCAATGTAGGTTAGGGAGGTAGGTCACTACTATTGTCCTACAGTAGATAGCCTCATCATCAACGTAGGTCACGGAGGCAGGTCACTACTACTGTCCTGCAGTAGATAACCTCATCAATGTAAGTCAGGGGGGCAAGTTACTACTACTGTCCTGCAGTAGATACCTGGTCATCAACGTTGGTTACGGAGGCAGGTCACTACTACTCTCTTGCAGCAGATAACCTCGTCATCAACGTAGGTTAGGGAGACAGGTCACTACTAGTGTCCTGCAGCAGATAACCTGGTTATCAACGTAGGTCAGGGAGGCAAGTCACTACTACTGTCCTGCAGTAGATAGCCTGGTCATCAACGTAGGTCAGGGTGGCAGGCCACTTCTACTCTCCTGCAGTAGATAACCTGGTCATCAGCGTTGGTAGGAGGAGGCACGTCACTACTACTGTCCTCCAGCAGATAACCTGGTTATCAACGTAGATCAGGGAAGCAGGACACTACTACTGTCCTGCAGCAGATAACCTGGTCATCATCGTAGGTCAAGGAGACAGTTGACTACTACTGTCCTGCAGTAGATAAACTGGTTATCAACGTAGGTCAGGGAGGCAGGCCACTTCTAATCTACTGCAGCAGATAACCTGGTTATCAACGTAAGTCAGGGAGGCAAGTCTCTATTACTGTCCTGCAGCAGTTAACCTGGTCATCAACGTAGTTCAGGGAGGCACGTCACTACTTCTGTCCTGCAGTTGATAGTCTGGTTATCAACGTAGGTCAGGGAGGCAGGTCACTACTACTGTCCTGCAGCAGATAACCTGGACATCAACGTAGGTCAGGAAGGCAGGTCACTACTACTTTCCTACGGCAGATGATGTCGTCATCAACGTAGGTCAGGGTGGCAGGTCACTACTACTGTCCTGCAGCAGATAACCTCGTCATCAACGTAGGAGAGGAAGGCAAGTCACTACTACTGTCATGCAGCATATAACCTTGTCATCAACGTAAGCCCGAGAGGCAGGTCACAAATACTGTCCTGCAGCAGATAACTTGGTCATCTACGTAGGTCAGGGATGCAGGTCACTTCTACTGTCCTGAAGCAGATAACCTGATCATCAACGTAGGTCATGTACGCAGGTCATTACTACTGTCCACCAGCAGATTACCTCGTCATCAACGTAGGTCAGGGTGGTAGGTCCCTGCTACTTTCTTACAGCAGACAACCTGGTCATCAACATAGGTCAGGGTGGCAGGTCCCCACTACTGTCCTGCAGCAGATAACCTGGTCATCAATGTAGGGCAATGAGACAGGTCACTAGTACTGTCTTGCAGCAGATATCCTGATTCATCAACGTAGGTAAGGGGGGGTAGGTCACTACTACTGTCCTCCAAGAGATATCCTTGTCATCAACCTAGGTCAGGGAGGCAGGTCACTACTACTGTCCTGCAGCAGAAAACATGGTCATAAACGTAGGTCTGGGAGGAAGGTCACTTTTACTGTCCTGCAGATAACTTCGTCATCAACGTAGGTCAAGGAGGGAGATCATTACTACTGTTCTGAAGCAGATAGCCTCATCACCAAAGTAGCTCAGGGAGGCAGGTCACTACTACTGTCCTGCAGGAGAAAACCTCATCAACGTAGGTCAGGGGGGGGGCAGGTCCCTACTACTGTCCTGCAGTAGATAACCTGGTCATCAACGTAGATTGGGGAGGTACATCATTACTACTGTCCCGCAGAAGATAACCTGGTTATCAACGTAGGTCAAGGAAGCAGGTCACTACTACTGTCCTGCAGCAACTAACCTGGTCATCAACGTAGGTTAGGGTGGCAGGTCACTACTACTGTCCTACTGCAGATAACCTGGTCATCAACGTAGGACAAGGAGGCAGGCCACTACAACTGTCCTGCAGCAGATAACCCGGTCATCAACGTAGGTCAGGGAGGCAGGCCACTACTACTCTCTTGCAGTAGATAACATGGTCATCAACGTAGGTTGGGGAGAAACGTTACTACTACTGTCCTGCAGCAGATAATCTGGTTATCAACGTAGGTCAGGGAGGCAAGTCACTATTGCTGTCCTGCAGCAGTTAACCCGGTCATCAACGTAGTTCAGGGAGGCAGGACACTACTACTGTCCTGCAGAAGATAGCCTGGTCATCAACGTAGGCCAGGGAGGCAGGCCCTTACTACTGTCCTGCAGCAGATAACCTGGTCATCAACGTAGGAAGGTAGGCCAGTCAATACTACTGTCCTGCAGTAGACAGCCTGGTCATTAACGTAGATCAGGGAGGCAAGTCCCTACTACTGTCCTGCAGCAGATAACTTCGTCATCAACGTAGGTAAGGGATGAAGGTCACTACTACAGTCCTTCAGCTGATAACCTTTTCATCAATGTAGGTTAGGGAAGCAGGTCAATACTACTGTCCTGCAACAGATAACCTGGTCATTAACGTAGGTCAGGGTGGCAGGCCACTACTACTGTCCTACAGCAGATAACCTCGTCATCCACGTAGGTCACGGAGTCAGGTCACTACTACTGTCCTGCAGAAGATAACCTGGTTATTAACGTAGGTCAGGGGGGAAGGTCACTAGTACTGTCATGCAGCAGATAGCCAGGCCATCAACGTAGGTCAGGGAGGCAAGTCCCTACTACTGTCCTGCAACAGATGACTTCATCAACCTAGGTCAAGAAGGCAGGTCACTACTACTGTCCTCCAGCATATAACCCCGTCATCAAGGTAGGTCAGGGAATCAGGACACTACACCTGTCCTGCAACAGATAATCTGGCCATCAACGTAGGTCAGAGGAAGGTCACTACTACTGTCCTGCAGCAGATAACCTGGTCATCAACGTAGGTCAGGGAGGTAGGGCACTACTACTCTCCACCAGCAGATAACCTAATCCTGAACGTAGGTCAGGGTGGCAGGTCCCCACTACTGTCCTGTAGTAGGTAACCTGGTTATCAACGTAGGTCAGGGAGGCAGGTCACTACTACTGCCCACCAGTAGATAAACCTGGTCATCAATGTAGGTCAATGAGGCAGGTCACTACTACTGTCCTGCAGCAGATATCCTGGTCATCAACGTAGGTCAGGGAGGAAGGTCACTACTACTGTCCTGCACCAGATAACCTGGTCATCAACATAGGTCAGGGTGGCAGGTCACTACTACTGTCCTGCAGCAGATAACCTCGTCATCAAGGTAGGTCAGGGAGGTAGGTCACTACTATTGTCCTGTAGTAGATAGCCTCATCATCAACGCAGGTCACGGAGGCAGGTCGCTACTACTGTCCTGCAGCAGATAACCTCATCAACGTAGGTCAGGGGGCAAGTTACTACTACTGTTCTGCAGTAGATACCTGGTCATCAACATTGGTTAGGGAAGCAGGTCACTGCTACTCTCTTGCAGCAGATAACCTCTTCATCAACGTAGGTCCGGGAGGCAGGTCATTACTAGTGTCCTGCAGCAGATAACCTGGTTATCAGCGTATGTCAAGGAGGCAAGTCACTATTACTGTCCTGCAGCAGTTAACCTGGTCATCAACGTAATTCAGGGAGGCAGGTCACTACTACTGTCCTGCAGTAGATAGCCTGGTCATCAACGTAGGTCAGGGAGGCAGGCCACCTCTACTCTCCTGCAGTAGATAACCTGGTCATCAGCGTAGGTTGGGGAGACACGTTACTACTACTGTCCTGCAGCAGAAAACCTGGTTATCAAAATAGATAAGGGAAGCAGGACAGTACTACTGTCCTGCAGGAATCAGCCTGGTCATCAACGTAGGTCAGGGTGGGAGGTCACTACTATTGTCCTGCAGCAGATAACCTGGTCATCAACGCAGGTCAAGGAGGCAGTTCACTACTACTGTCCTGCAGTAGATAACCTGGTCATCAACGTAGGTTAGGGAGGAAGGCCACTTCTACTCTCCTGCAGTAGATAAGCTGGTAATCAGCGTAGGTTGGGGAGGGACGTCACTACTAGTGTCCTGCAGCAGATAACCTGGTTATCAACGTAGATCAGGGAAGCAGGACATTACTACTGTCCTGCAGCAATCAACCTCGTCATCAACGTAAGTCAGGGTGGGAGGTCACTACTACTCTCCTGCAGCAGATAACCTGGTTATCAACGTAGGTCAGGGAGGCAAGTCACTATTACTGTCCTGCAGCAGTTAACCCGGTCATCAACGTAGTTCAGGGAGGCACGTCACTACTACTGTCCTGCAGTAGACAGCCTGGTCATCAACGTAGGTCAGGAAGGCAGGTCACTACTACTGTCTTACAGCAGATAACCTGGACATCAACGTAGGTCAGGAAGACAGGTCACTACTACTTTCCCACGGCAGATGACATCGTCATCAACGTAGGTCAGAGTGGCAGGTCACTACTACTGTCATGCAGCAGATAACCTCGTCATCAACGTAGGACAGCATGGCAGGTCACTACTACTGTCATGCAGTAGATAACCTCGTCATCAACGTGGGTCCGGGAGGCAGGTCACTACTACTGTCCTCCAGCAGATAACCTCTTCATCAACGAAGGTCAGGGAGGCAGGTCACTACTACTGTCCTGCAACAGATAACCTGGTCATCAACATAGGTCAGGGTGGCAAGCCACTACTACTGTCCTGCAGCAGATAACCTGGTCATCAACGTAGGTAAGGGAGGCAGGTCACTACTACTGTCCTGCAGCAGATAACCTCGTCATCAACGTTGGTCAGGGAGGCAGGTCACTACTACTGTCCTGTAGCAGATAACCTCGTCATCAACGTTGGTCAGGGAGGCAGGTCACTACTACTGTCCTGTAGCAGATAACCTCGTCATCAACGTTGGTCAGGGAGGCAGGTCACTACTACTGTCCTGTAGCAGATAACCTCGTCATCAACGTTGGTCAGGGAGGCAGGTCACTACTACTGTCCTGTAGCAGATAACCTCGTCATC
>JAUUDZ010400190.1:0-15430 GCA_032361705.1 Panulirus versicolor | reverse complement strand
ACACACACACACACACACACACAGACACAAACACACACACACACACACACACACACACACACACACACACACACACAAACACACACACACACACTCACACACGATGTAGTGAATGCTCAAGAGTTAGAGCCTCAAGAACGTAATATTTCCCCCCCCACCCCCTAACCTCCCCTACAAATAAGTAGCTACGCAGGTGCAATGGTCGTCGCTGACTATGACTCAAGCGCGGGTCTGTCCAAGTATGAATCCTGATCTGGGCATTCAGCCCATAGCCAATAGAGGTGTTCATCCTCCCCTCGGGGCTGGTCGATTAATGGGTACCTGGCTTAGGCTGGGGTGTGTGTGTATGCCAGTAAGACTAAAGACATGGTACGTATACACAAGGTTAAGAGACGGGGCAACGCGGGTATAACAACTTTCTTCCCATAACACATACATAATAATCACACATACAAACACACACTAAGATTGTTTTCCTCCTTTGACTTCATGGAGTATCTGCGCCCCGCCAGGAGGCTCGTGCCCTTGGGGGCACAGGCTCGTGCCCTTGTGAGAGAGTTCTCTCCACTGCCACCCAAAGCCTCCACGTTAGCATCAATGTTTACAAATCGAAAAAGAATTTAGTCGGCAACGAAAATGTCGCTCTGATCCTCGTTGGTCATAACGAAGTTCTGGTAAACTACTGACAACTTCGTAGTCATCATAACGACCTTTGGTAACCTGTTTGATCCGCATTACAGCAAGATCTGGGAAACGTTCAGATCCTGAGTGGTCATTATAACGAAATTTGGTAACTAGATCATCAATGATCATTATAACAAACTGCGATGAGCTAATTCCTCAACAGTCATTATAACGAGCTCTGGTACACTCCTCGATCGTCAGTGGTCGTTACAACGAGCTCTGCTGGTCACGTGGTCAACACAACCAGCTGCTCTGGTGAAACGATCACACAGCATAACAAGACACGTGTCACGCTCGTAATTCTACAATGGATGGCACGTGTGGGCTGGTCAAGGTAAACATGAGAAGTTAACTAGTGCAGCGAGTGCCTCGGGTGGAGAAAGAAACTCAGACACGACACACCAGGTTGCAAATCACATGCGCTTGAAGTATGATAACAAGACGAGATCAAGATGAAGATTGATAGAGCAGAGGAGAGTTAGACAAACAGCCGCGCCAACTTATGAAACGTATCGGGCAAGAGGCAACGAGGAGAGGGTTGCTGTAAGGGAGAGATGAGTTAGGAGGTAGACGAACCAAGAGTAGTGAGGGAGATACGAGGGAGGAGGTAGACGACCAAGAATAGTGAGGGAGAGACGAGGGAGGGAGCTAGAAGAGCAAGAGTTGTCAGGGAGAGATGACCTATAATTGAGAGGTAGAGACAAGGGAGGAAGTAGAAGACCGTGAGGGAGCTGTGAGGAAGAGCTGGAGGAAGAGACAGAATACCAAGAGGTGTGAGGGAGACGCAGAAGAGGAGGGGAGTGGTGAGGTGTCAAGGCTAGGTACTTTGGATGCCCGTCAGCTGGACCTGGAATGAGGGTGAAAGGTGATTGTCGTGACCTGCGTTGCCTTTACTGCTGTTATGCGGCCATGAGCCGCCGCGGAGGAGGGGGGGGGGATGCATAGCAGCCATATGGTGGTGCTGATGGTGAAGTGAGCAGGTCATGCACGTGCTGGTGTGGTGGCTAGGTCATGTAGGTGTGTTGGTGGTGGTCATGACGATGGACAAGGTGGGGCAACGTAGCAGTGTTGCGAACTAGTCATGCAAGCAGTGCTGGTGTAAGACTCGGTCATGCAGGTGATAGTGGTTTTGCGACGAGGTCATGCAGGTGACAGCGTTATGGCGGACACGTCATGCAGGTGATAGTGTTGTTATGACCGAGTCAGGCAAGTGGTCGTGGTGTGAGACTTGATTCATGCAGGTGTTGGTGATGGTACAGATAAATCGTGCTGGAGGTGGAGGTATATATGGGAGAGAACATGCAGGTGGCGGTACTGTTTAGGGAGGCCATTCAGTCTTCTACAGCCTCAGTCGTTGCTATAAGGTTTGCCCTGAACTTTTAGCCTTTATCGTCGTGATGAATAGATAATCAAGATGTATAACATGGCATTTTGTATCATAACTGCATTCTCCTCTACGAATAAAAAAGTGTTTCTGGCTTGGGAAAGAAATGAATTTCCTGTTCAGCTGAGCAGGAAATTAGATTCAAGGTTAGAGATGTTCGCTGCTGGTCATGCGTTCACGGAGCACACCCCAGAATTACCTGATTCTGCAAAGCGAGACAGTTCTTCTCAGATTAGTAGAGTTGGAAGGTTCAAAGGATCTGGTATCTTAAGTTGACTGTGGGATGTGGCAGCGCGGAGATTTCGCTGATATTGATCAGGATAAGAAAGATTCTCACCAAGTTGATCTCACAATAACCAAGGCGAAGGACTTTTCAAGGGCAGTGATCTGTTGTTCTACCACGGATTTAGAAGGCATGAGCTGGAACACGATTCTGAATGCACTGTGGTCACTGTAAATGCAAAAATCCAACAGTGAATCTGGCAAACATTGCTGAGCAAAGACTATGTTCATTTGAGAAGTTCTTGGTCGGAATTGTGGCAAAATAGTTTCAAACATATTATCTGGACATGATGACAAAGATTTGCTGGTTACAAGTCGTCTCATGACGTGGGAGGAAGACGAACAATAGTGGGCTGGTGTCTCGTAAACTTGGGTCTACGAGATGTGTTGTGTCATCGCCGGAACTCAGCGGAGGGCAGTCACCGCGACGAAGAGGAAGCGTTGCCTGCCGCCCGTCCGTCACCTCTAACATAGAAGCAACTACCAGGTGACCCTGGAAGGTAGGCAGTCGCTTCCATTACAGGTGTTACGGCCAGGTGCCTCTGGTCCATCGTCACTCACCACAATAGGAACGGTTGCCTGGTGTTCCCTTGACTGTGGATGGCCACCAGGGCCGCCTGCGGCTGGCCTTCACTGCGGCTGGTCGCCGCCACACATTAATTCTACTGAAGCACCACCCGCTGGCTGGACATGGTCGACTCCACACGCAACACAGAAGAGGAAAATCAAAATGTACATTTCATCAAAACCGGAATTTCATGTTCGGATTGAGCGACTCTGTAAAGAATCAGGACATAACCTTTTCAAATTTTTTTTTTTGGCAAAACTTTATCCTGCAAGTGATTATAGAACAACAGTGAAGACCACGCAGGTGCACGTGAAAAAATGACTGCATAACGGGGATTTTTTTCAGGGGTGCGAATAATATAAACGGCGCTGGCGTAAATCTTCGAATCTTACTTCATAAGAGGCAAAAAGATTTTAAGAGCATATAAGCAAGTAAGAATATTGGAGATCCACGTACATAGCGTAGGAGGGAAATTTGCATCATCGTCTTTAGACCTACGAAGCAATGAGCAGTGTTCTCCAAGTCCTCTCTTATTTATGAAGCTTTTACGAGGTGGGAGTCGAGTGGTTGTGGCGTCAATTGATGTAAGTTGCGTCGTTTACGTTGTCCAGGACACGCCCCGGGGTGGCAACGTGTTCCAGGTCTTGTTTGTGGCGCCAGAGTTGCACAGCGTGAAGGATGTGAATATAATGGTAATGCTGATGGATCTGACATTACTGAACAACCGTACAGAAACAGATTTCTTTACACACACACACACACACACACGGGTTCGAATCCTGGGCGCGTCAGTCGACCCACACCTAACCCAAGTGTTCATTCTCTCCTCGAGACTTGTTGATAGATAGGTGGGTACCTGGCTTAGGCTAGGCTGCGTGTGTGTGTGTGTGTGTTGTGTGTGTGTGTGTGTGTGTGTGTGTGTACATAAGAGGGAAGACATGGTAAATATTCAAGGTTAAATCAGGAGACAACACCAGTGTAAAATTCTCACCCCCTACATACAAGTAGTAATTACACACACACTCACGTGCGCAGGTGTGTGTACACAAAAGAAAAAAGACATGATGCATACTCAAGGTCGAGGGAAGGGGCAACACGTGTGTCACACTCTCTCCCCGCAACACACAACTCGTAATGACACACACTCAGACACGTGACCGCAGTACCAACACAGGTGAACAAGCACAAGATGCGAAGTTGATGTCCCTTCACACCGATATCACCTCCTCTCACTCTCCATTCCAATAAGAGCTACGCTCCGCTTCCCGAGGACAAAGAGCCTCTCTTCATTCACCCTCGAACGATCGGGCAATTGACAGCGGAAGTGCGAGGTGAGTATGCACGTTCATAATATCTTTTATTCTGTACATTCCTCTGAAGGTTGTAGGTGGTGTGGGGGTCCAAGGTAGGAAAGTGTACACATGAGTTCTCAGACCCAACCCCTCCGACGATGTTCCTACTCACCCATAGGATGCATACTACCACCATTCCATCAAGCATCTAATCCATCCCATTTCACCAAGCTCTCAGCCCTTCCCGTCCTACCAGGCCTCTAACCTTCCCATCTCGCCAGTCTCTCAGCTCCATACTTCTGAGATCCCGATCAGCTAAGTCCCCGTTCTGCCCCGCCAAAGAAATCCGCCTGGGAGCTCCAACCTAACCTCATCTCGTCCCACCAAGTTGCCAGACAGTCCCATCTCAGGCCACACCACGTTCCACAAGGTTCCCTGTCGGTCCCGTCCCAGCTCCACCGCGTCTCATCAGGCTCCCGTCGCGTCCCACCAGGCTGACAGACACTTCGGTCCCAGCCATCACTATTACATCTTATCAGACTTCCGACCAGCCCCGCCGTCTCCTGCCAGGCTTTCATCCTCGACCCGTCCTACCACATTTCCAGCCTTCCATCTCCGGTCCCATCCAGCGCTCTTCTCGCCGCATTCTACTGGGATCTCTCATTCAACCCGGCCCAGTCCCAGCCTAATCCCAACTCAATATCTTCCAACCGGTCATGTTACATCCTACCTATTCCGGTGCCCCTTCTTTCTACCAGTTTTTCAGCTCTCTCACGTCCCACCAAGCTTCCAGCCCACCCCTCCCACAATCCTGTCCCTTTCTAGTAGGTTCCTGCTTCACTCCGTTCCATCAAGGCCTCAGCCCATCCTTGCCTTACAATGTCCCCACCGTTCATTATTCCACGAGGCTTTTTAAGTTCGCTACATCCTACCATGTTCCCAACCCTATTTTGTCCATCCTGGCTTTTGAGCTTGTCCCATCCCATCGGGCTACTGTGCTTATCAAATTCCTTCTTACGTGCCTTTCAGCCTTACTTCGTCCTACCATACTTTCGGTTCCGTCCAGCGAAGCTCCAATCCGCGTCCTACTGGTCTTCCAGCCCACCCCTTCTCAGCCCATTATCACCCCTTTAGGCTTTCAAATATCCCAGCCCCGTTCGAACTGGTCCTGTCACACCAGGTTTCATCTCCGAATATTTAGCCTTGATCTGTCAACTTAGCTTCTCTACTGTCGCGTCCCTGCCAGGCCCCGTTCCAGCAGGCCCCAAATCATCCCACCTCCAGCCTCACCGTCTCACATTAGGTTTCAAGACCTTTTAGTCTCACCAGATTCATAGCCCCGCCCCGTCCAACCAGGTTTCCAGTCAGCCTCGTTTTAGCTTTATTTCGTCTCGACAGTAGGCTTCTCTATCGCACCACCCTCCAGCCTTACCTCCTCCCACTAGACTCCTAGCCGTGCCACATCCTACAAAGCCTCGCGTTTTAACCATCCCACAAGGCTCCTAGTTTACTCCATCCTAATAGGCTTCTAGCCTTATCCCACCCTACTAGCTCGAAGCCTTACCCAATAACCTGTGAGGTCTTCCCCTGCATCATCACAGCCACAATGTACTCTCCTCTCCTGAAGCCATACCATCCTCGTTGGATGGAGTTCAACCAGTAACTGTATAATAAGCAGGAACCTCCACAGATCGCTCACCCCGCCAACACCCAGTACTTTCCTGTAACTGCGTAGATGGTTTTCTTCAAGCTGAACCGTAATGGTGATTATTTAAGGTTTCTTTAGTTCGCTGTAGCCCGTCATTACACTACATGTTAGTTTTTAAAATCGTTTTCGCACTGAGGAGTAGACAGGATAAAGAGAGCGTTGTGTTGTAGCGGGGAAAGTGGGTGACATTGTGCAGGTGTAATTGTATGTGTGGCACGTTTCCGGAAGTGATAAGCGACTCATCCTATCGCCATTGTGATTAAGGACGGTGCTCGACCTGGAGGTCGTGGGAGAAACGGATGGTACGTTCACAGGTACCGACTTCTGTTTCAGTGATGGGGGCTCATCCAGGCCAGAGGGGCCAATGTTAGGGCCAATTTCTTCTTGTGAGAGTTGGCGGCAGAAAAGCTTCTGCTTATGTTGTCCTTCCTGCCTTAACTCATGAGAAGCTTTCTCCCGGCTGTGCTACATATTACTCTGTTTTTTTGTCAGAGTAGATTACCGGAGAGTGTGTGGCCAGCCCTTGTTGTTACCGTTATTGTGATTATTGCTACTCATATCTATCGTGAGCTGTTAAGGTTTCTCCTGTATCTCACACGATATCGCAGCTGCACCATCGCCAGAGTGAGGCAGCAGGGGATGATCTGGCCGTGCGGGTGTTCCGCGTGGGTGCAGCAGCAACAGGAGGCAAGGGAGACTGCGCAGTAACTTTCTCGCCAAGAATCCTGCCGGACGCTACCAGCCTCTCTTTTGTCATGCACGAGCGAGTGCTCACAAGTTAAGATAAACCATTCCATACGAAACGTGACGAGCTCCTTGAAGTTGATGATAGAAATGTGGAAGTCCATTTGTAGACCGAGTACCAAGCCCCTCCCATGTTAACAAAGATGCAAAACTGGTAAAGGCTTGGCAAGTGGGACGAGAATTGAAGGTACAATCATCGTGAAAGATGTTGCCAAATGGCATTTTTATCGAGTTCAGTCAGTATCTTCATTACCACTAAACCTTCCTGATTCACTGTTTGTATATAACTAATCCTTTCTTTCCCTTAATCAACAGTGATCTATCTGCCCTTCTCAGCCCACAGTCATCATTAGTTTATCGACAGTTACTTTTCCAGTGTCATCAATGGTCCATTTACAAATTACTCACTGCTAAAAGTTGTACACTTACGTGCATTGCCTTATTGTCACTAGTGGTCCACGTACTCTTCATCTGCGGTCAGTAATGGCCCTCTTTTCCTTCCGAATCAATATTTACGTTTCCTCGTTTGATTTTCTCCTCTCGACTGTCAGGAATAGATTACCATCGAGACCAACTTGCCGCTAGTGTCAGGGTTTGAGCCGCCGGCATCAGGGTGTAATACTAATTCTTCGTTTCCCACTTTGGCAGACCGGCGTTTTATTGTAGCGCAGAGAAGTTCAAAGCCTCTCAGATGTTATCCTCTGCTCCTATCAACGACGAAGACATTTGTAGTCTCTCGACGACAACAAAGAACACGAGTTCAGGCTGATGTGAGAGTCACTTATCTACGGTCACTTGGAGAAATTCTGCACCAGGATCCTTTCCCGCCATATACAGGTGCCCAAGTGGATGACATAGCTAGCGCGGTAGAGGACGTCTGTGATGCAGCCGACAACGACGTCTGAAAAAATGAGAAGAGCTTTTGGGAAAATATCGCCTGTTCGTTTGTCAATTTAAGCGTAAACTATCAACACTTTGATATTAGGAGTGATCAGTATCGGCATCCAGAATACCTCCTTCAGTAGGCAATCATTCTTGACAGTCGATTTGTCGACCTTTGTTCACAGGAGGGAACCAAGTATCGATTACCTGTGGCAGCAATTTTCCCATCCGGCCAGATATGTTTGCGAAGGACGGCGTACCTCTGAACGGGTGTCTCTGAATCTTTGATATTACACACAAATATTTCCTTACCGAAGGTGCAATTTCCAGGATCACTTATGATAATGAAGAAGAAAACATAGTAGGTGATGGTGTCTTTCTGGTGATGGTGTCTTTCTTTCTGGTAGTTAATCCTTTACTGAAAAAATATACCGACTCTTCATAATACTGACTTCGTTCTTGTTGGAAGTGATGATAAAGTTTTTTAGCAAAATAACAAGGATTAGCTGACAAGAACCCGCGCATAGACACCAGCGGCACACATCAGACTTTACGAACGTAAGGCAGAAATCTGTAACGAACTTTTAGGACAGCCTTCAATGCTGAGTCTGCTGGTCAAAACGTCAGTCATGAAAAAATACCTGACTGATTAAAAATGATGGTCGCACTGCACTTGTCAGAATAAGCTGAGATGTCACAGTACATAAAAACGATATGAACGTAGCTTAGAATAGGTTCCGTAAGGCGACGGGTTATCTTCCAGAGCCGAACAAAGCTGTATTACCTGGCGTCTGAAAAAACAGTACACGAGAAACGTAAACACAGTAATAATCAACACAGTAAAATAAGTTTAACAAAATTTCCATAGGAAAAAATATGAACTTGTAAGGAATTTCATGATTATGTCAGAAGGAAGAGAGTCATTACCGAGTAAACTGATCCATTACATAAGACGACGAAACCATGACAATGATCTTCAATGATTCGGTTTTCTTTTCATCCGTATTTACCACAGAAAACGACACAACTCGCGTTCCAGCTCCAGTCTCATTGCTATCACAGGATGACATTTTTCAAGACCACGATAAACTGTGAACATCAAACAGTGTGGCTGTATATACATCACAGCGTCCTGATATGTTTCACCCGAGAACAAAGACAGAAGTTAAAGAATAAGACGGTTACTACCAGGAAATGTAGTTTGTCAGTTTAGGACAGCTATTCAGAAAATGAGAGAAGTCCTAACCTAAACACTTTCGCCCAGGTAACTTGACATCTATGGACGGTAAAGTTATGGAAACCATGACTCACAATAAGGTTGTAAATCAATTAAAGAATCACCATTCAATTAACAGTCGCAGCATGAATCTAGCAGATATTGTTCATGTCTGACGAATCTGCTCGATTTCTTTCATGATGTAATCATTTGTATAATGAGAATATAAACGGTTGATGTAACTTACTTATATTTTTCAGAAAACATTCGATAAAATTCCACATCAAAGTTTACGGGGCAATATTTATGTCACATGGTATGTATGGTGTATTTCAATTGTCAAGAAATTGATTAACTGGTCATAGAGGAATAGTTGTGACTGATGGTCAACCCTCAGAATGGTTAGACGTGGTGTGCCTCTGGTGTATCTGCAGTTATAATACAGATGAAAAAAATAATTTCAAATCTTTTCTATGGCTTTGTTGTCTTTGATCAGGTCACCATTTTCTATAATCAATGACCCAATTTATTGAGTAATGACTCTCACTTCTAATATGACTATGACAATTCATCAGGGTTTCCTTTGTTATTTTCAGCAATATACGCTTCATTCTGTCGTTTGCTTTGAAGTATAAGTCTCTCAGTTTCCCAAAACAAGTTTCCCTAATTTACTCGTGTCTCTTCGAGTCCCTTATGTGCTACTTTCTTTGACAACAAGCACTTTTTTTCTGTCATCATTCCACCACTTCGGCCCCGCTTCGGAACGAGACCGCTTTATACGCACTGGCACACATGTTCCCTCCTCTACCTCGAAAATAATACTGGAACTTTACCGAGCTACATCCTTGTCGTCATATCATCCCAGGTTTGCCTGTCAAGAGCAGCGCTTAGACAATTGAAATTTGCAAGTCTAAAATCTGGTATATTTCGCGACTTTCGTGTTGACCAACATTCCAGGCTATGTTGAAAGTTACCTCAAAAGTGAGTTGCCTAAGTTCACTTGTACCAATCTTTTCTCCCGCTTCAGTATCATGTACGAGATCCTCATTTGTGGCTAGAATTAAATCTAACATGCTCTCATCGCGAGTAGGTTTCTTAATTGTGTTTAATGCACTATCAAGCACTTGCTTTCAGTTTTCTTTGTTGCCTTTGACCCATTTGTCACTAAGTATAACTATCCTACCTCCATCCCCGTAAGCAGTGGTCTGCCGTCCAGTACTTTTCAACCATCAGAAGTGGTTCTTTGTCTCCTCATCTTCTTGTTCCTTCTATCAACAGTGGTTTACCACTCGTTCTCCTCCACTGTTAGGAGTGATTCACACGCCCCCCTTCCAGTGTGGGCATCTGTCTCCACCACTTCCAACACACAAACACACACACACACACACACACACACACACACACAAGCGTCCGCAATGATTCATCTGTCCGTCCTTCTGCCCTGTCAGCACTCTTGAAGTCCTTCACGAGTTCTTCCTCACACTCTGCCGCCAGCAGTGGCCCAACCTGCTTTCCCTGGAGCGTCTCACAGTACCTGCAGGAATTTGTAGTTCAGCAGAGCCAACTTTGTGGTCACGATGATCACCACCAGTGTGACACATCACAGGGCAGTGAACGTAAAATGTTCGCTGTGCACACGCGCTGCAAATCATACGTTCTATATGACATGAATCAAATGCTTTGCTATCAAGTGTCTGGAGGTGTTGAAGGACTTCATCTCTGTGGCCGGAAATCTGCGCGGGGAAACAAGACCTCGACTTGACCGCCCTGATATACCTTTCCTCGACGTTTGATGTTTTTGGAGTGACTTACGTTGAGTGCATCATTGAAAGGACTCGGGTTAAGTTCACATAGAAACTCTAGGATCTGACGGTCATGATGGAGGCTTTTTTTTTACCGCTGCTGTGTCTTGGCGTAGCACGTGAGAGAAAGTGTGTGGGAGACTAACGTATCAATCAACCAAGAAGGTCGGGTGACGAATGACGGAAAGTTAGGTTTCACCCGCGAGGAAGCCAAGAAGAAATGCTGGTTATCCCCCTCACCGCGACGGTACAACCCTTGGATAGGATGGCTTGGCATATCACCTCGCACTTCAGGGTCATGTCAAAGGTCACACCATCCTTCACAAGGGTCGCACCGTCGTGCTCAATAGGTTAAGTTTTAGGAGACCATGTATAGTTGCAGCTGCTGCACTTTGGCGCATGTTAAGAAAAAGATGACATGAAATTGCTTCTTTCTTGTAATTTGAAGGACTTTACAAACACAGCAGGAAAAGCTATCTTTTTTTTTCTTAAGTTAGCTGAGACGGCATGGATAACTGAGGCCCTAATCAAGGCTATCCCATCAACGATATATATATATATATATATATACCCCAGACTGGGCCAGGTAGCCATTTTATCGACCAACTCCTAAGAGTGGATGAACAGCTGGGTTGACTGTGGACCGACTCCGCAACCAGGGTTCGATCTTATGCGCTCGACCCTGGGCGGTCTGTGAATTTGTCAGGAACGCTAACCGCTACACCACTGTTCGTTTCCCATCCGTTGTTCACCAGTCGTCGACTCGTTCTTAAAATGTTAAAAGAGATTGCTTGACTTTAAACTTGGTACAGATGTACCTGGAGGAAGATTCAAGTTTACTCGAGAGTTTCCGATCCATTTCTATTATCGGTAACAGCCAAGTGAAGGCATGGTTACCACCGTCGTGTCAGATCAACCATAACGCAGTAACGTACCTATCTAGTTAGACATGGTCTTTATAGTGGTGGTGATGGTGATGGATGGATCAGCTGTGATATAAGGGTCGGTGCTGGTGCAAATGGAAAATACACCATTATAGTAACCTTGCAAACTTTAAAGCCGGTAGCGGGTCGTCGCTGCAAGGTTATGTTCAGGCAAACAATAGGTCTATTGTGTGTTTTGGCGAAGCAATGCTGAGGTGTGAGGAAGGAGCCCAGCTGTTGCATTATTCACATCGACAGCCATAAAATACACGATGGAGCGTGGGTAAGTGGAAACTGAGGGGTGGAGGTGAGGGTTGAATATGTCATGCCAAGTTCAAGAGACAAAGAATACCCGATGAATAGTATTTCTGCTGGGCCTGCGTTAAGTCTGAAGTCTTGGTGCGTGCATGTTTCAGTCTCTGTTAAGCGCCTTTATGTACCCATCACACGGATGACACACATGAGCAGTGGAGGCGTTCCTCTGGAATGTGCCTGAACCCTAGCAAAGAGGCTTTGAAAAACGGGTTACGAAGCAGAGGGATATTGGACATGGGTTACGGGGCAGGGGGGTATTGGGTGTGGGTTAGGGGGCGGAGGGTATTGCGCATGGGTTATAGGGCAAAGGGGTATTGGGCGTGGGTTAGTGGGCAGGGGTGATACAGCATCGATTAAGAAGCAGTGTGGGGAGCATGGATTACGGTGCAGAGGTCAGGTTCGTGAATCACGAGATAAAGTGTTTGGAGTAGAGGATCTAAGGCGCGGGTGTCGGCTCCATATTACGAAGCAGAGGGGTGTATGGCACGGGGTTCGAGGAAGAAAGTTCGGAGTGATCAATCTAGGGCAGGAGGCGCCAGGTACGGCGTCTGAGTCACACATATATAAAAGCGCGAGGCAGAGTGGCCACGGTGGAGGGCGCGTCCCACAGACCAGCACCTCAGCCAACCTGTCAGAACATCTCCCCAGGCCGGGTGAGTAAGCTCCCGACACACGACTGTCCATACTTAGGATCTGCCTGCTACATGTTGACAGCTTAGACTGATGGCCGACACAGCTCTCTCCACTTGCCACAGTCAACACTAAGGATTAGAAAGGTATGTGTGTGTGTGTGTGTGTGTGTGTGTGTGTGTGTGTGTGTGTGTGTGTAATAATCTATTTGTGCAGTCCGGGGAGGGAGTTTTCTGCTCGTGGGACCCCATCTCTTGAACATTTTCTAATAACATATGGCCACAAGTATGCTGTCATATATGCATCTGGCGAGAACAAGTAAGATATGATGCCTTTGATAAGTTTCGTTACCACAATTCCAACAATATCAGTTGCTCTTTCCACTATACGATCCATGGATTCTAGCTCTTTACCATCAATTACTAATCTATCCCCATCTGTATACATCACATTCAGTCTGAAATTATTATCTAACAATAAGGCTTCTCTGCAGTACTGATGGAGGTATTCCGTTTTCTTTCATCATTTGGTGTCTCCGGTTTTTAAACTTGTTAATGTATGCTTCGCTTACCTCCCTCTTTTCCTTTGATCTATGAAATTTCATGAATGCCCATTGAACTCCAACTTGTCTTTACATCTCTTAGCTTGCTTAAGCGCCTCAAACGTAACCATGACTAGTCTTCCCCTTACGTCTTGCTCAAACTATCAATTCTTTTACTTTGTCTTATCACTGAAGTTGCATCTAGCAATTCTATAACCTCCAGTAATCTTTAAACGAGCACTTTTTTTTCTTTCTTTTTCCACTTTCGTTTTTATCTGCTGTATGATCTTCCAAACCAAAAATGATCAGTGATTCACGTCTATCAACCTCGTGCTTTACTGATCTTTCTGATCTTGATGCTACCCGCTTTTCAGCTCGATCCTTCAGGGTTGGGTTGTCAGGCTCTGTGTCTCTGACTTCCTCTAAATCTCCCCTTTAGCTAACATGCATTTTTCTAAACCTTTTATCAACCGTTACAAACTTAACTGTTTGTTTTATCTCTACATTACGTATTATTCTTTCTACAACTTCACGTATTTATCGGTGTACTTCTGCTTGTATGACCCCAGGTCATAAAAACTACGCTACATCAGGTTTTATGCTCTGTGTCTGTTGATTAGCTGTCGAAACTGCTCCTTTTGCACCTTCCTGCCCACTATTTTCAATAGTTTCTTAGTGTTTTTGTCATTTCCTCAAGTTTAACAGCCTCTAGGAAATCTAGAGAAGGTCCATCTGATCTTATTTGATTTTGATTTATTTATCTATTTCTATTTTTTTGTGTGTGTGTTTCAGTGATTTGAAAAAAATGGCAGACTGTGGCTGAGGAAAAAGGGACCATAACCAATTCGATCGTCCACATGATGTAGACCATAGAGGACAAACTACTCAGAAGTGCACCAACATAGCCCTTCCTGTCCTCAATCAGGAAAGTACTTTGTGATGGCATCGACATTTGTCGTCCTGACATGTGCTCTTAGACCACAGTAGACAGTCAGGGAATATCACAGATCTTTTACCATAAGATTCCTTCCGTTACAAACTTTCGCATGTAATCTCCTTACTAGATTCAGTCAGATCCCAGTGGATGTGGAGCACTAGATGAATTTTGTTATTCATCCGGATTTAGTGCTGCCGTGGCTGGTCTTAGTCTTTCGTCCGCCATGGATTATCATCTCAAACCTGTCAGCAGGATCGACTTCAGGCTTAAGGCGTAGTTGTACCTTGAGACTGCCTCATCCGTCTTGGCTCATAGGTCTCCATCAATCTTTCTTTTTAAGGGGGCCAAATTATCCTTGAGAGCCAGCTAAGCCTCTGACCTTCAGTAACTTGTTCATGAGTTATTTGTGTTGAGAAAATAAAGACGCTTCCATCACAGGGCAAAATGATCATGTTTAGTTCACAACACACCTCTGTGTAGAGCGAGGGTGCAGTAGATTGCCCAGATAGGTACTATCTACACACGGGATTTCTCAAATGTTTACTGTTCTAAGGTGAAAGTGTCTCTGGAAGGTACCTGTTAGTGAACTATTTGACGGGATCTGCAGACAAGCGAGATGTTTCAAGCTAAGCTAGTTGCAATCTCACTTGCTCTATCAGCGGTAAAGGAAATCTGACATAGACCTATGATTATACTGTAGACTATAAATGGGCCCCAACAGACAATCAACACACTGAGAATCCTGAGCTTATCTTTGAGATCAGATATCAGATACAAGCGCAGAGAAGTAAAACAAGAGCAGAGAAATGAGGGTAGAAAATATCCATTCAGTTACTGTTGATACCGTCATGTGTTCGAACAGTAAGGTATGATAGAGTAGACAGGCTTGCTTCTCAGGGTGTAGAATGACCTATGATTAAGAGATTGATCTATCTGACTTTCATACAAATGCTATGCATAATTAGCGCCTGGATCCAGAGAAAGGTAAGGGAATGAAGACGTGAGCACAAGGAAAATACTTGTTCAGTGAGTCACTATGATGCTGTGACTGCTAAACGGTCACTTCATCTATGGAATAAATGCTTGGGTAAGAGACTGAGAATCTGTTGTAGCCAAACTGAGACTGGGTTACTGCCGCCTTTATGAGCTCGGGACACCACTTGGGATGAAGAAAGACGTGTTTTGTGGTAGGGAAAGTGATATTTGTGGTAGGGAAACTGATAATTGATAAGAATAGTATGTTCTTGATTGCCAAGGACTTATGGAGTTCAAAAGAGGCCAGTGAAGGGAAGGTAATAAATTAGCAAAGCGCCCTGCAAATTAACTGACAAAATTATTAAGATCATGCATGGCTTTGTCTCTATATAAGATGTACTTTTGATCTGAACGACCATAAGAAGAACAATATGTATATATACAAATATATATTATATATTATCATATTCATTATACTTAGTCGCTGTCTCCCGCGTTAGCGAGGTAGCGCAAGGAAACAGACGAAAGAATGGCCCAACCCACCCAC
>JAUUDZ010400079.1:0-15431 GCA_032361705.1 Panulirus versicolor | reverse complement strand
CAGGGCATCTGCAATATATGAAACTAAAGAAGAAAGCTGAAAATGGTTTACGTGTGTCGCAGATCGTCATCCGTAGTGATGCTGTGGAGAAGCATGGTTAATGTCGTGGCTTTCTTCGTCTTACTTTCTCTATAAAAGTGAATTAATAACTATAATGACATAATAACATAATCGTAGGGTTGATACATTTGGGGATGCTCATCGTCTGTCTTTTGTTGATTGTAAATTATGAGCGCTCCCTGGCAAGCAGACAACCTCAAGCGTAATCTGAGAATCTGCTTTCAAGACTCCCTGGGGCAGGCACAGGTCCGCTTGCAGTTGTGCTCAAGTGCCTGCATGCGGCCAACCTGTTTACCAACCTTCGTGTATTTAGTCATTTCTCGGCACAATTGGTGTGCTAGGTGATAGATGGGGGAGATGGTGTGCATGAGAGCGAGCGTGTTGTCTACAGGAAAGTGTCTAGCTTGATAACAGACAAAAAATTGTCCTATCAAAGTCTTCCTGCGGTGTAGAAACAATGCTATGCACTTGTTATGGTCGTTCAACCGCTGTTGCTGTGCATTCATAGATTTCACTGGTTTTAAGGGTATTTCTAAATCTTGCGTGTCTTTTTGAGATCTTGCTATTCGAATTGTGAATCAAGATTAGATCTGTTGTGAATCACCCAGTTGGTAGGTTTCTGTGTTATGTGACAAAGACGTGGCTACGTTATGTTTGATAAGGTTTTGACAGGTAAAATTAATAAGTAGCAGGGATTTATGTGGAATGAACGAATGTTGTGGTGAGCGAGCGGTGACAAAGGCGGCCGCCAGAGAGCTCAAGGTGAACCGGCCTTTCTGGGGAGTTGCCACACGCCACTTTTTGATATCAGTAGATGATGCGGCCTGGGGTACGACCGGCAGTTTATTCATTAGCGTGAGATGTTCACCTGATAACATCCGACCTGCATGTCCTCTATCTTATGATGTTTGCATGGAAAGACTTTTGTGTTTGTTCATGTGTTTTCTGTCTTATCATAGGTATTGTCTTGTTGAGATGTTGAAATCTTACAACAGGGGTGAGGTAGCGGGGTTGTTCGACTTAATAATTCACTCTGATCATATCATAATTGTTATAATACCACGAAAGGATCACGATATTGAGCCTGGATGTTTACTGTGGAGGGTGTAGACCAGACACAGGACTGACTGGCTGCATTTGTTCTTGTTGCTTCTTTCTCTGGCAGTGACATATTTTGTTTGATAACCCCTTCCCACTTATCTTGTATAAACCAACCCATACAGAAAATAAACCACTAGTATTGGTTAGTGTATATCGGATTATCGTTGCTGCCTATCTCAGATTAGATATGAAACTATTTTCGTTTTTAAACGTGTGATTTTTTTTTGAGGTACGCAGTGTATTTTTAGTACACAGGGAGCTGGAAGGCAGGTGTAGTCGACACAGGCTGACTGAAGGTGTACTGAATACAGAAGGCGAATATAGACACATCTGGACATCAGTTATATCGGTGGAAGACAGGTGCATTGGATACACGTAGATGACTGGTATAGTGGCCAGAAAGGGATGGAGTATATGTGTATTTGAGCTTCGTATATTTGAGACTCAGGTGTGGAAGTAGGTTTAGTGGGAACACTGGTTAGGGCAGATATTGGGAGAATATGGGAATGGGGTTAGGGGTAGTGGAAACACTGATAAACAAATGCAATATTGATTGAGGGAATGAGGTGGATACAGGGATGGTGGGCAGGATTCGTGGGCAGGCGTGGAGAGTAGATGTAATGGACATAAGCATATGAAGGGAAGTGGAGAACAGATGCAGTGAACACTGGTGTTGTGGACACCATGTGCTCACACACAGCAGTGAAGGTAAACAACAGGAGCATAGACAAAGTGGACGCAGATTTAGAGGATGTGTAGTCGACTGATTATGTGGTGGACACTGGTGGAAATTTATTGTTCGGGGCACTTTAATGGAAAGCAATATAATGGGCAGGGAGTATAATGTCCACGCTGGGGGAAAGCTGGAGTCTTCTCATGTAGTTAGCCTAGCCCTGTTTTCCGTAACGATGAGATTCAAACTTTATCCCTTAACGGGAAAAAACATTAACATCCTGAGCTAGACCTTACAACCCTTCGGTTACCATATCTAAGAGTCGTACCATTGTGGTCGAGGGGTTAAGCTGGAAATTTAAGGATCTCTGTCCTCCCCGTGCCTACGGTGTACTGTAGAGAGTAAGTAACTTTAAGGGAACTCGTAACAGCAGTTTCAGCCAGGTGACTGATAGCAAGGCGAATAGCGCCGAGCCGTCACTCGGCTCACTGCCGGACGTAACGTGAATCTCCTTTTTGTGTCGCTTGCGTAGCATAACAGGCGCTAAGATATCGCTTTGTCTGTCGCCATCGTCCGTCCGTCCATTGTCTTGAGTCACGCTTTAACCTTCAAAATAACCTTGGTCACACCTCGAAAACTCTTAATTTGATGCTCGTTAAACTTTATACCTATGATTCTTTGCATCTAAAGAATTGCATTGCATAAGACCATTGATTAGTTTGGATTTGGCCTGAGCTGTAGCACATAAAACGGTTTACCTTGAAACATAACGTACTTCATAACCTGAAACTTTATGCAGTTGTTACCTAGCATCTGTGAAATTGAAGTGATAGCATAAGACCCATAATTCTAGCTTGAATTTTGTGCCACTTAAAGATTATCCTGGAACATAACTCGGTACATAACTTACGAGAAAATTCCAAGTTTGATGATGAACCTTTCATCAGTATCCTTTGTATTTAAACCTTTAACTCTACTTTCATTTTAATGACAGTTAAGGGTTTTAGCCTCAAATTTTACCTAGCTCAGAACTTATTCCTGTCCCTTTTATTCCTTATGAAGCTTTTACAGCCTTCAGGAAGCTGCCATGTCTATCGGTCGGGATCAGAAATCATGAAGTGTTAAGATGTGTGGGTATCTATTTGCAGAGAATGCAGAGCACTTGAGTATCAAGTGTTTGGTGTTTTCTTTAAGATAGTTTCTTCGTGGGCGTGAAGGGCCTTGGAATACGATGAAAAGGTGTTTGCAGCGTAGTAACGACGGATGATGTCCACTGCATAAGCTGGAGAATGTATATCGTATTTGTCTGGGGAGTGTGGTTTCTGATGTGTGTACGTATGTCTGGTGGGTGAGAATTTAAGACTGAGAGGGGAATTAAGTTGTTTAGTAATTGTCTGGTGATTTAAATGTATATGTGTTTTGTTAGTGTTATATTCTTGAGACCTTGGGGAATCTGTAAGTAGAGGTTACTCAAGTTTTAGACGAGGGTAATCGTTCTTCATTTCTACTTGGGAACTGATGATGAGTTACGGAGCTGTTTGGGTTAGAGTGGTCTGGTGGTGTTGCATAGAACTGAATGCCGAGTATTAGGTGGGACAGGTGGGAGGATTTCTGTTCCATTGTGAAGAATGTTGAATGTTTTGGTTGCTAAGCAGCCAGTTATTGTTCTGAGTGCACTCTTTTGTGGGGTTTGCAGTTTTGTTATAATTGCTTTTGGCGGTGAAAGACCAGGCAGTTAAGACATAATTTAAGACAGAGCAAATGAATCTGGTGCTGGTTAGAGTTCTGAGGGCATTTAGTTTTTTGTGTTTCGTGTGAGGAGTGAATGTCAAGTGTATATGTGTGTGTGTGTGTGTGTGTGTGTGTGTGTGTGTGTGTGTGATGCCAAGGATGGTTGGTGTTTTGCTCAGTGGAAGAGACTGACAATTCCAGTGACTGGAGAGTGTGAGCTGGATTCGTTTCTGTCTAGGGTTAAATAGTGATTGAAGGCTTCTTTTCCGGGTAAGCCAGTGGAACAATTGTTTAATGTAGAGCTTCGTGTTTGATGTTGCTAATGTGGTGTCAGGGTGTTGCTAATGTGGTGTCAGGATGTTGCTAATGTGGTGTCAGGGTGTTGCTAATGTGGTGTCAGGGTGTTGCTAATGTGGTGTCAGGGTGTTGCTAATGTGGTGTCAGGGTGTTGCGATGTGATTGTGATGTCGTCTGCATACTAAAGGACCTTTATGCTGAGGCTTGCCTGAGGTAATGAAAGGTGGTGTAGGAAAAGATTTGAAGAAAGTTGGAGAAAGAACTGCTCCACGGAGTAAAGACATGATACGTACATGTATGCTTAAGAGACGAGGCAACACGAGTGTAGAACTCTCTCCTCTTAAGACACAAATAGTAATCGCTCTCTGACACACACACACACACATACACACACACACACACACACACACTGAATGGTGAAACTGTAAATGTAGACAGTATACTGAGGTTTAATGAGTTGTATGATTGTAGAGAAAGTTCAAGACTTGGAGCCTCACGAATATAACACTCCCTCCCTTTACCTTACAAGCAGGTAAATTACACACGTGAGTATAAGTCGACTAAGCTCACAAGAGCTGGACAGACGACGGGTTGTACATCCTGGCCACTGAAAAAAGTAAAGCGTTTGTCTTGTCATTGGGAGATAGGACCAACTGAAGTGCTTGCTGATTAATGGCCAACTTAGGATGCTGGCCTCACCAAAAACGATTGGTGATGTTTACCGATTGATGAAAGTCTCTGATCAAAACTACCCTTTCTCATGTGTATGCGTTAATAAGGCCCTCCAACGATTAATTAAACTATGGAGATAAATTTACTGGAGGGAAACCCCACCATTCCCATCTTTAGCGGCAGACATAACAAGTACCATCGCTCCCTCGGGGACAGTAGCTTTATAGCCATCATTATCGAGGCCCGCCAGCCAGACGCCGTGGGGCTGCATACTAATCTGATTAATATACAAGAACTATTCCATCCTCATCACTCTTTTTCTTATTCCTGAGCCAAACAGGAAAGGTTTAATATGCAGGAGTGTGGTGCCTCAGCGTGGGGTTGCGGTCGACTTATGGCTGGACCCACAGCTCCTGCCCGCTTCTCTCCTCCACACCTTAATATATATTCATTGCTAGTACGGTAGTGGTTCCGCAGGACGGCATGAATTGATAAAATGATATTAAGGTTACCTCCTTTGGTTTCTGGTAGGGACAATCCATTGCCATTAATTTTATTACATCATTAATCTTTGAATTACAAATGAGCTGAATAATTACGTCTGTAGAAGACTGGAAAAGGTATAACACACACACACACACACACACACACACACACACACGCACACATATACACGCTCGCGCGCGCACACACAACATTGAGATATCTAGAAAAGACATTGTTGGAATACTAAAAGGTCTTGACCCATACAAGGCTCATGGTCGTGATGAAATTTCATCATATGTGCTGAAGATTTGTGCAGGTATACCAGACAGACCTCATGAAATACTGTTGAAGATGTCACTGGTGTACGGCAGAGTGCCAAGATAATGGAAAAGGGTAAACGTCAGATCCATCTATGAGAAAGGAGACCAGGAAGAGGCGCTGAACTACAGGCCAGTCACCTTGATGAGTGTGATCTTAAGGTACTGGAAAAGTTTACCAGAAAGCAGTTGGATGACTTTCTACAGAGGAGAAATGACCTAAGTGTAAGGCAACACGGTTTTAAGTGGAAGAGGTCATTTGTAACGAATCTCTAAGATGTCTATGATGTACTGAGCTCTGTCTTAGACAGAATGGAAAGCTGGATAGCTTGTTTATATCTTGAGTGCCAGAAAGCATTCGACTCGGTACCACATGAGAGGCTGATTCAGAACCTGGAACACCAGGCAGAAATAGAGGGAGGCTCCTCCAATAGATAGATTATCTTAGTGGACGGGATCAAGGATACATGTCAGAGGAGTCTTATCCAGATGTTTGGAGGTCATCAGTGGAGTGCCTAGGGTTCTATTTTGGGACCGTTGCTCTTTTCTTTTCTCTTGATCTGTGTGAATGACTTGCATGGTGGTATGGACTCCTCTGATTGTGTTTGCAGATGAATATGTTTCCAAGAGTCATGAGGGAAGTGAAAAGTGAGTTGAATTTCAGTACCTTACTAGGGGATCTAGACAGGCTCCATAGTTTGTCTGATACATGGTTGATAGAATTCAAACCAAGCAGATAGAAAGAAATAAGGATGGGAAAAGTGAAAGAAGGCTTCAGTATGACTCAGGATACTGTGTATGTGAAGGACTTGGGAGTCAACATCGTCCGTAATTTGTCGCCAGTTTCGTGTTAGGACAGTAGTAAAGGAGACAAATGTGAAAAGGAAGAAAATGTGTAAAGGAAGAAAAACGCGTAGGGAATTCTTTAGCACAGAATAGTCACGGAACTAAACAAATCAAGGAGAATTAGGAAGTTTGTAGTTTGTTCGTGGGCTGCTCTAGCAGTGTGACAGTAGGGAGACTTGTCCACATCTAGCAAAGTACAAGAATCCGCCATGGCTCCAACAGAATAGAAACCAAGGTTAGAAGTAGAAAACTTTAAGGCAGTGGAAATAGAAGAGCAGCTGGTTCCTCAATGTGAAGACTGTATTAAGTCTGATGCATGTAAGTGCAGATGGACAAATTCATGTATGAGATGAAGCCAGACATCTTACGCCTCTAGCTGCTCTCTTCCCTCACCATACATTCTTAAGACCTTCCACAGCGCATCTCTTAACCCAATCAGCTTTCTTCAAATCCTTTAATACCACATACAGATCCTTCTCTTTCTCTTAGTATGTAGAACACACATTCTTTAAAGCGAACGCTTGATCCACACATCCTCTACCACTTCTGAAACCACATTGTTCCTCTCCATATGATGCTTTGTGTATGCCTTCACCCTTTCAATCACTACTCTTCCAGTTCACTCAACAAACTTATACCTCTGTAGTTTGAACTTCCCCTTTATCCCTCTTGCCTCCATGCAGTGGCACTATACATACATTCCGCTAATCCTCAGGTGCCTCACCATGATCCTAAAAATCCTAACCAACCAGTCAGCAAAAAGTTGCCTCTTTTTTTTGAGTAATTCAACTGCAATACCGTCCTCTCTATCCGCCTTGTCACATTTCATCTTGTGTAAGGCTTTCACCACCTCTTTTTTCTTCACAAAACCACTCTCCTGGACTATCTCACTTCGCATACCACCCCAACCCAAACGCCCTACATCTGTTACCCTATTATCAAACACATTCATCATTCTTTTAAGATACTCATTCCATCTCCTACCACTTCACCATTGCCTGTTACCACTTCCCCATATGCCTCCTTTACCGACGTTCCCATTTGTTTTCTTGTTTTTCGCACACTATTGACCTCCTTCCACTCCTTCCCAAACATCTTTTTCTCCCTGAAGTTTACTGATACATGCTCACCTCAGCTCTCATTTTCCCTCTTTTTAGACCCCTGACTTTCCTCTTTACCTCCTGCCACTTTCTCTAATACATCTAATACTCCTCCCCTGTAAGTATCGCCCATATACCTCTCTCTTTTTCACTAGCAACTATACTTCATCCCATCTCTCTTTATCCTTTATAATCTGTCCACCTTACTCATGCTACACGCATCTCTCGCACGTGCCAGCACTACTTTCCTAAATATCCCCATTCCTCAGCCTCTGCCGTAGCTTCGCTTACTCTCACCGTTTGCAATTTTACAGTCAATCTCTCCTGATATTTCTTCTCACAGGTCTCTTCCAAGCTCACTTACTCTCACCATTGTCTTCTCACCTATAATGTTTTTGCTTTTCCAAAAACTTCTACAGATCTTCACCCTGGCCTCCACAAGGTAATGATCAGACATCCCACCAGCTGCCCCTCTCACCAAATTCATATCAAAGTCTTTTTTCACGCCTATCAATAAGTCCTCCAACAGCGCTCGATGACCATCTTTCCTTCTCGCATACGTATACTCGTGTATGTCCCTCTTTTTAAGCCAGATATTCCCAATCACCATTCCTTTTTCCGCATACAACTTCACAAGCTGTTCTCCTTTCCATTCATAATATTGAATACCCAGTGTCCCTACTTATACCCACAACTGCCACATTACTCGCCTTCGCATTTAAATCATTCATCATTATTACCCAATGTCTTGCATTAAAATCAATTACGCACTCGTTCAGCTCCCCTCCAAAACACTTGCCTTTCATGATCTCTCTTTTCTTGGCGAGGTGCATAAGCATTAATAATCGCTCATCTTTCGCAGTCATTTTCATTTTTACCCACATCAGTCTAAAGCTCACTTCCTTACATTGTCACACACTCCCACAACTCCTACTTCAGCTGTAGTGATACCCTTTCCTTAGCTCTTGCCCCCTCGCCAACCACTTACTTTACTTCTAAGACATTCCCAAACCATTCTTCCCCTTTACCCTTCAGCGTTCTTACATTCAGACCCAGAACATCCATTTTTATTCTCTCAAGCATGCTACCTTACATTCACGCACACAGACATCCAAGCCTGAGCTTTCAAGGATGAGCACTCTCCGCTTGGCTCCTTCTGTTACATCCTTTAGAAGTGTATGGATGTATCTAGCCCTTCGCTCCCTCCCCCCTTTAGTCGCCTTCTACGACGTACAGGAAATACGGAAGCAGATCTCTTTCTCCCTTATATATGTATAATTTCTTTCCCATACTATTTCGACTTATCCCTCTGCAAGGTAGCGCGACGAACAGACGAGTAAAGGCTGCTTTCACTCTCATCCATTCTCTAGCTGTCACCTGTTTGTAGTGTATAGGGAGGGTGTTTTACATTCGTGGGGGCCCCATCTCTTGAGCACTGTCTGCCAAACAACTTAAATTCACATATTCTGTCTCCGTTAACCAACTGTGTGTGTGTGTGTGTGTGTGTGTGTGTGTGTGTGTGTGTGTGTGTGTGTGTGTTGGGGGGTTATGCGTGCTTATGTTCAACTCCGTTATGGTAACTCGGCAGCAACGAGACACTTCAGATCGTAGTATGTACCCACAACAATTTTAGTCCTTCTCAATTTGTTGTATGTCCTCGCGACAGCTTTAGTCTTTCACTGTTAGATGAGAATCTTATCGTCATCCAAGTCTTTTGCTTTATTTAGTGCTAGAAAAAGCACGGTACGAGTTTCCTGCCGAAAAGATTTTCAGCATGATGTGAGACCTTTGGCTTTCACTCTTTTTTTGTTTATTTTGATTGCCCCCACTGATGTTTACCGTTGATCATATTCAACGCGAAATGTAAATCCCGACTTCCTAGTTTGGAGCACGTTCTACGGAGAATGTCTCCTAGACACAATGAGAATGGCCTATATTTCTTAATCTTTTGAGCTGAGCATTTCCTCCCTTGAGCTTGACGGCAAGACTGTAGAGTGCAACCCTTGAGTTTTATGTCTTAGCCTTTGACTTATCACTTACGATGAGTTCAGAGGCCAGGATAACATACCTCAGAAGTCGTACTTAAGAACTGCATTATCATGCTTGAGAGATTCAAGTCTCCTTGGTGTAAATTGAAGTTAATCCGGCACGTAGCGTGTGCTCACGTATCTGGGTGGTGAGGGTGTTGTCAGCGGAGGTGTGGAGCCAACCCAGCGGTGATGGTCTCTGCTTGACTGTGGTCACTATGGTAACGGCAGCCAGCAGGACGTTCGCACCCCTGGGTCTCCCCGCCTCGGTCGCTACAGCATCAAACGATCGCCTGGCACATAGCCTCGGCACTCCCTCCACATTCGTTTATTGTTACTTCTTACTCAGAGAATGCTTGAACCTATTGAGCACGACGGTACTATACTTGGGCATGACGATAAGACCCGTGAACACGACGATATATGCAACTGGGCATGACGATACGACCTGTTAGCACGACGATATGTACAATTGGACATGACGATACGACCCGTGAGCACGACGATACTTCAATAGGGCATGACGATACGACCCGTGAGCACGACGATACTTCAATAGGGCATGATGATACGACCCGTGAGCACGACGATACTTCAATAGGGCATGACTGTACGACCCGTGAGCACGACTATACCTCAATAGGGCATGACGATACGACCCGTGAGCACGATAATACAATAGAGCATGACTGTACGACCCGTGAGTACGACGATACTACAATAGGGCATGACGATACGATCCGTGAGCACGACGATACTACAATAGGGCATGACGATACAACCCGTGAGCACGATACTACAATAGGGCATGACTGTACGACCCATGGGTACGACGATACTACAATAGGGCATGACGATACGACCCGTGAGCACGATACTACAATAGAGCATGACTGTACGACCCGTGAGCACGACGATACTACAATAGGGCATGACTGTATGACCCGTGAGCACGACGATACTACAATAGGGCATGACTGTACGACCCGTGAGCACGACTGAATCACTCGGAGAGAGTATGACTCGTTAGGACAACGTGTACGACCATCGAGTACGAACGTTACGACCATGATCATGATGTGATCCCTCAGTACGACAACACGACTCTTTACGTACGATAACTCCAACTCAGACCTGACCTCTAGGGAGTAAAGTCAAAGGTCAGGCCATCATACCCCAGGGCTGCGTCGTCGTTCTCGTGGTAGGTAACGTCTTGCTCTTAAGTCGTCCCTTTGTGCTTAAGTAACGTAAATCGAGAAAATGATTTAGTTCCAGGGATGTGCTCGTGAGTTGTTGATAATAAAACGCTGATATGTACTGAAGACAAGTATCGCACACTACTGATAATTGATCATTTTCCTTATGAATGTCGTCTCTCGTGATGATCGTTGCGTAACTGATTATTACACTGGTCGTATCAAGTTACGGTTTGGTTTCATGTAATGAGTGACCACAATGAACTAGAATCTTTAAGTGTGGCTTTTTTATGATTTGTATGATTTCCTTGACATGAGAATGGGTGTTTGGATAGAAGTGCCAGTAGGAGGGACATGCTAGAAGCAGAGAAATGTCATGAAGAAGCGGGGGCTGTGCTGGAGGGGAATTCACCGAAAAGATAACTGCTATCAATCGGGAAGATGGTTCCATTAAGAGTAGTATGCCACCAGTAGCAGGTGTTGCCACAGAAGAATACCAGTTTAAGGATTGAAGCACCAGGAGGTAGGCGCTTCCAGGAGGACCTTTGATCAAAACTAAGGTGTCGTCAATCAAAAGGTAATCACAGAGTGGGAGGTGCCACTATGAGGGTGGTATCGTCACAAGGATGGTATCAGCAGGACGGAGGTACCTCCACGTGAGGGCGTCACCAGGAGTGAGTACATGGGGACAAAACACATGAAAACGGCAGACATGATTGTCTGTGACAAGGTTATCTGCTGGAGGACGGTAATAAAAGCCAAAATTCATAATCTGTGTAGATGGTGACAAGAGAGTAAAGGAGAAGGTTCTTCCACACCTGCCATTACCTCACAGGAAAACCTTACAGAGAAAAATGAATTGAAAACATGTTGAACTAATTTCAGCTACCGAATCCTCGAGGGAGGAAACATTTCAGCTTTCAACCTGCAGAGAAATAAAAAGGATAAAAACATGCTGGGTGATGCGTTTTGGAATACCAGGAAGGAGGTACAACCCTGAGCCAGTTACTCCCGGAACATGGACAGTATCACCAGAAGGGAGGTACCCCCAGGTTGTATTGACGCTTGGCCTATTTGAAGATGCTTATTATATGAACTGTAAATTTGTGGCCAGAGTGATGGACACGCAGTAGAACTCTTGAGTCTTGGATTATTAAGATTTTAAACCTTTTAGGGATAAGTTCAAATAGACCTCTCAAGATATAACATACTACCTTACTGTAAATATTAAGATATCTGGAATTTTGAGACTATTCACATTTTTGCATCTAGTAGCTGAGTATACTGTATAAAAGACTTAAGCTTTTGTAATGATGCAGCTCAAACACTGGAATCTGACAGTGACCTTGTGTGACCTTTGTCATCCTTTTGCACCAGCACTAGCAAGATGAGCATGGCCAGCACAATAATATAACCGCTAATTGCGGCAAAAATGAGAAAGAAATCATTCTTTTAACAGCATAGTATAGACTGCTTGGGCAAGTGCTTGTTGTGAAACATGTAACGTTCCTGCTCCGTAAACATTTGATTTGTCATTTCCACAATTTACAGGTCGCGAGAGAGTTTGCCACCATTGTGGATTCCATTAGACAATTTTTATATTCTTGATGAAGCTTTTCACTGTTGAGTTATACCAAAAACTTAAAGTTTGAAAGTCATTGGAACTCATATATTCAGCAGTGTGAAAATGCCAATATTTCACACGATCAATTGCTTTCTTTATGTTTCATAGTAGACTGGGAAACCTCCTTTCTTGTAGAAATTAGTATTTCAAGATTAGGATGCACATGTCACTGCATTGGCCCATTTTGAAACCAAACTGATGTTTCTTGATAGAGAAATGGAGTTTCATTATGTGGTCAGCTAATGGTATATCTCCAGGGTTAACGTTTAAGCGCCACTTCAGGAGAGCTTCACGTTCTACCAGCTGAGCTGCATCAATAAATCTCAGTCCAGCCTTGGACATGATGCCATTTTCGCCTCAGCCTACAAATATTTCATACCCTGCAGCAGCTATATTGATAGACGATGCCAGAGTTCCTCACAGACGTGTCTAGCACCACATAGGAATGCATACAGCATGGAGAGAGGCTGTACCTGGCGCAGGGGGCGCACTAGCGTACATTTACCTATTCGCACAATCACGAATGTCCCTTTATAGTTCTTTTAGGGATCTGGTCCACCGTCTAGTTTACCCGTTAAGGTACTGCTGTTATATGATTCTTTCGTGGCACTGACTGAACACGGGCAAAATGGTATGGTTCAGTCACCTCCTGAAAATAGAGCCTTTACTGATGTATATCAAGGCGTGAGGTGGGAAGCCTGGCAGCATTATTCACCACAAGACCTTTGTCTGTGTACATATAACTGGTCGTCTGAAGGATGTTACTGCCTCGGGTTGCGTCACCATCACCCATAATATTGATGTGGCCTAAGGCAGCCCCGGACCGCTCGCCGTTAGATGTTTCATCACAGTGTATATGTTCAGAGATTTTTCTTGCAAGTAAGGCCCGTGTCTCCTCAGCCCAGACTTGCCAACTCGGGCGCTATTCCACTTTCACATTTTTGGACTTTTGCAACTCTTCTGATCCTTTCAATATGGATTCCACAACTTCCTGGTGCTTAGGTCTCACCTACGTAGTAGATATCTTTATTAAACGTTTTTATATTAAGAACTTGAATGCTGTTCGTATTTGTTTATAATGCAGATAAAATGATAGTGTTTTGCATTGATATTTTTAAAAACTTTCTAATAAAGTAGTTCCTATAAACTCCGCATACCTAACCTAAGGTCGTCCTGGTTCTCTCTCTATTCTTCACACATGACTCTTTGATCACACTTCATCATCCAGCTAGTCTGCCAGACTGCTGGTGCATCGTCGAGGTCCCACTGCAGTGACTCACGGACTCTCACCTCACCAACACCAGCCATTAGTGTTGGTGTGGAGAAGGTTGTAGCGAAACGTCAGAGAAGTAAAACTCAGGTGGGACTTATTGTTTCCATAACCACCCACCGCTCCTATCCTTAAACCACCTGGTTCATTTGCGGTGCAGTACGCACAGGGTATACATTGAGTAGTTTACTTGTGCTGTGTAGTTAATTGTTGTGCTTGGTTATGATATTATAGGTCACCCAGTAACCTGTGACGGATAAACCAGTACATCTGGTGTGGAAAAACAAAGTAGCAGTGATTATACAAATAGTACTTCTTAAAGTTCTTTAGACTATTTATGTGTTATATGTAAGAAAGCTTGTACAAGCGAGTTAGTGAACGAGAAGTAACGTAAGGTTAGTCAGTTAAGGAGCTGGCAGTACAACGATCTTGGCTTCGGCCGTTCCTGAGTGTGGTGGTGGAGTGAGTGACGTCATGTATGACGTCACTCGCTCAGCAAAAATGGCGGTCTCAAGGTGAACTAGCGACGTTGCCTTTGCCAGCGCCTCGCCGCCCGCACTCGTCCCTCTCTCTCTCTCTCTCTCTCTCTCTCTCTCTCTCTCTCTCTCTCTCACATACAATAATGCTTAGGCTGAATTGAATTGTACTTATAGTTACTATACTACATTTCTGTTGCTTAGAACTTACTGTTGGAGAAGGAATGGTTACTAGATCGCTAAGTTCACTTATCTGTTCGAGAGAGTAACCCATAGAGACACGTTGGGGTCTGTCGCAGCACCTTGACGTTTAGTGTTGTTCCCAACATATGGTCTTCGTCATTCTGTCTGCCACGATACGTGTGTTGCTGACCACGACCATCCTCCACAAACCTTCACGACTCCTGAAAAATTAATCATATGGACCAAAACTAACACACATACATTTAGAATAAAGGCCTTCGGGAACCACCCGGGTTAATGGTTGCCTCATTTCGTCTTTGTCAGTATAAACCTGAAATTTACTTCACCTTCCTGCTCCAGAAGTCCCTTCCATCCTTATTGAGGCTCCTGCAGCACTTGGGAAGCTGGCTGTCCCCCGGTCGAGACCACAGGCCATCATAAAGTGTGGTGATGATGTGTGTGCGTCTGTGTTCAAAGAGTGCTTGGCAGTTGCGTGGTAAGTGTTCTGTGTCTTTTATGAAACTTGGATCGTGGGCGTGAGGGGGTCTCAGGATATGTTGAAACGGTGTTTGCTGTGTTGTAATGATGGATGATACCCAGAGCGTAAACGGGAGAGTGTGGCTCGTGTTTGTCTGGGGAGTGTAGTTTTTGATAAGAGTGTCTGGTGGGTTAGAGTGTAGGACTGAGTTGGAAAGTCGGATGTTTAATGTTGGTTGGGTTATTTCATTGGGTATGTGTTTTGCTAGTGTTATGTATATTGAGGGTGGGGTGGAGGGAAGGGAGGATCTGTGAGTAGAGGTAATTGAAATGGTGGCAGGGGTAAGCTCTCTATTTTTACTTGTGGGTTGGTGGTTAGTTTGGGTGGGAGGGGTCAAGTGCTGTTGCATAGAACACACACACACACACACACACACACACACACCCATGCCGCATGTTTCCTAACCTGTTTTCCTTCTTCCAACCTGCCACACTTCTCGTCTCATCTACCATCCTCCTCTCCTCACACCTTTATTTCCTGCATTTTCCTCCAGTACCATGTCAGAGGTACAGGAATATGGCAGTCGGCACGACAGCATTTCAGGAAGCCTGTTAGGAACTAAAGCTCTGAAAGATACTGTATTGTCTTTTGAATCTTACTAAAAAGTTTTGAATTATATATGGCAATGTTATGAGTATCAAGGTTTAGCTTTGTCATTAATATTGAAGGTATTTGATAAGGCATATTAATGGATTCACAGTTATTAGGTGGCAGTTAAAGTATTGCCAATCTTTGCTTTATGGCACAGTGATTTTGAAAACAAAAAAGAAAGCCATGCAGGGTAACCCGATCTGATGCTATAAAAAAGGTAGGAAAAGTGTGGCTTTTATACCC
>JAUUDZ010399969.1:0-15433 GCA_032361705.1 Panulirus versicolor | reverse complement strand
CCCATGCCTCACAACCATATAACATTGTTGGAACAACTATTCCTTCAAACATACCCATTTTTGCTCTCCGAGATAACCTTCTCTCCTTCCACATATTCCCAAATGTACTTTTGCATAATGATCTCATCATCAGAGGAGACACAAGAGTGAAACATAACAATCAGTTGATATACAACAAAGAGATTGAGTTAGGACACCATTTGGCATGTTTATGAGCAGGTAGAGAGGACAGTGATTTGTTCCAGGTGAAGGTGGGTCTGTGAAAGGAGTGTGTGATGTCACCATGGCTGTTTAATTTGTTTATGGTTGGGGCAGTTAGGAAGGTAAATGCAAGGGTCTAGGAGAAAGGCACGAATAACTACTGCAGTGTGAACAGGGCGAGGGGAGAGGGTCTGAGATATGAGTCAATTGTTATCTGCTAATGACAGTACTGGTGGTAGATAAATATGTATTCTGGGTGCTAAATGCTCCTACAAATTTCATGTGTATCAACATTTTCTAGCTTCCAGGTGAGAACTTGGGCTTTCTCCTCCTTAGAAAGGTGAGAGCTAACCATCTTGAGGCACAGTTCTAAGAAACATACCAACCAGAGATGAAATTTCCATAAAGAAGTGGCAGCCAGTAAGAGTCAAGAAAGAACATATTCCATTAAGAGAGCCTCAGGCACTATGAGGGTGGTTGCTGGTTCTCAAACCATGAGAGACACCAGTCTCAGCAACCAGATGTACGATGATTTTACCAACAGCATCATATGCTTCCACCCACAATAAACTGTAACCATGTATTGCCTTTGAAAGGCAGACAATGTTTTTTGCAGACACTGTACGTGTTCAAAGCTTTCATATTGACAACATTATGCCAAAAAGTAGTATTTCATCCCTTAAAATGTGAGTAAGAAAGTCTTTATAACAGCCACAGGTGTTGCATGCATGAGGTTACACCATGAGTGAAAAGTCACCTTCGGTGAGGCTGTATCTTTAGGAGTGTAGTCTCAACAATTAACTTTTCATTCCATTAGAGTTAACATTTCCCTGCTATGGGAAACAGTGCAGCTTTGGCTTGCAGAAGCTCCAGGACAGAGATCCTTAGTCATCAACAGGACTCTATTTTTTGAAAAGGGAGTCCTGAGGTAGATACAGATAAATAGAACAAATAAAAAACTAAAAATAAGACTTATTTGCAATGTCCACAGTCTTGGAACAAGTCCTTAAAAATGCTGTCTAAGAAAAAAGATATAGGAGTTCAACATCACATATCACTGTCCATATATAGTTATGAGAACAGCTTACCAGTATTCTAAGAAAGTAACCAATAGATTTGTTGGTTGTACAGAAGCCTCCATCTCAACAGTTGGTGTTGCATTGGGTGTGTCAGCCGAATCTGGAGTTGGAGGTGTGATGCCACGGTCCAGTGTGTTGGCAGGAGAGGGTGGTGTGGAAGGGTCCGTGGCAGTAGTAAGAGCAGTTATGAAGTTGCGATTTAAGTGAACTGCCTCATACAGTGCCAGTAAAAATGAGTCATTTGCCCTAAAATGGAAAATCACCATAAATTCATAAGATTCTACATATTTCTAACAAGACTTAACAAGAAAATATACTCTACATATAACAATTTCAGAAAGCAATGAACAAACGCTCCAAACTGAAATGCACAAAATAAAACCTAATCAGAAATTCATATAAAATCCTTTCCTGCATTCTGTATGAGTGACATAAGCAAAATTCTTCACTCATCTAAAATTACCACACACTTACCAGTGGATGCAAAACCACCGAAAATCATTATCAGAACTTTAAACTTTGGTGTGCCTATCCTATCATGCTTGTGGCAGTCATGTATGTGGATCAACTACCTTTGTTGTACTTGAAATATGTGAGGAAATTAAGGTTGCCTCATCAGAACTTCTGAACAGAAAATGTGGCCATAACAGAAATCTACAATAAGAGATAGGCCGCTCCATCTTTCTAACCCATAAATCTCCTACACTAGCTCTTTTCTGGTAACTAAGACTAACTAGCCTACTACAGTAAATCATCATATAACGTATTGGAAAAACTAGACCCTATAATGTAACCTTATTCCCTTGAGGATGCATAACATATACATCAGCTCAAATTCCAGTCAACAGACACCCTTTATATCAATACTCTAATTAGTAATTGGAGGCTTAAGGCAGAATCACATACAGTCATATGCATTATATATCAACCTATCTATCTATATCTCTGAATCCCATTCCCTACAGGAACTCCCATCAAGGGGATGTTCAAGGTAAACAAGTTACCCTGCCCTAACATGCCTCCCTCTGTGCATTATCATCTCTAAAATATTTGAGGAGGTATTTGCACACTCTGTTTTCTCTAATCTTGACTACTTTCTTTGTGCATATATCTACATGACTAATAACATCATGAAGAAATCCTGATGTATAATCAATAATGAAAACTTTTGACCATTCATTAATATAACATCTTTTAAAGTGTTTTCATAACATACTTTTCAATCTGGATTTAGATCACATTATCATTGAATATGAAATGCTTAGCCAAATACTGCACATTTTTTACAGGAAATGCATCAAGACTGTACACTTCAGTGTAACTCAAGTTGCATAACACAGCAGAACAGGTAGTTGGCAACCACTATCCCTACACAGTAATTAAGTAATTACTGAATGGCTGACAACAACACAGAAAAATGTCATAAAGGAAACTACATTCATTTCTTTGGAGTAATCAAAGAAAAATTCAGGTGCCTGTATATAAGTCACTTCTAGAAGCCAAGCATTATATATATGGCAATTTAGCCATATATGAAGAAATAAGACTTTCTCTCTTGATCAAAAATAAATCAAAATAATGTAGCATACCAAGTACAGAATACTCGGCCGTTTCTGCTAATGGTATTAATCATTAAACAACAAAAAATTATTTACATTATCCATCAATTTATCATCTTCAGTTCTATTAACATGTGGTGGATCAGATGTGTACGGCCTTTTACCTTAATCACTAATGCTGAAATACCTATGTTCTTATGTACAAAATGGCTCTACACTGCAGGCAACAGTGAAACCCCTGGCATACCTGGATTACATATCATATTCAACACTTTATTAAGAGTATTTAACAAACTGTTTCACAGTCTATTTCCCCTTGTAACAATTTCAAAAACTTTACCAACCTCTACTCTGCCAAACATTCCAAACAGCTGTACTATCTTAACAAGCTTTCATCAATGCAGCTTGTTAATAATATCTTCACATTATAAATCTTGTTGGTAGTCTTATTCTTCAATATATTCTCTTAATTCCTACTACACAACATTAGTAATTTCTGTTGCTTTTGTTTTTTACCTATAAGCTCCAAGCCTTTTTCCACATGCTATACAGTTCTCTTATTCTCCTCATTCAACTAAGCTCCTAGTTTATTGGCTTTTGGTTCAGCCTAAATGTTAAAATGAAGTTAATTCACAGTACTGGTATAAGGAAGGGACAGCTTTTGATACAGGACATCAACCAACACAAAGTGACTTACTTTATGTGTTCATTGCGTGTTGCCATCTCCTCAGATATGAACATTGAGCCAACCATGGAGGTGAGTGATGCAAACCATCCTGACCCCTGAGGCTCCATGAAGTGTGCAGAGTATTTATGGTTAAAGTCTGCTAATGAAGCTGTGATGACCTGTTTGACAGAAAGAATTATACAAGGATGAAACTTAGAATAACCCAAATATAGTCTATGATTTACATGGGCTCATAGAAATTCTTTACAAAAATAGTTCTCTTCTTCTTTATATGTTCAGACATTTTGCAAAGAAATTCCTTGTTTATACATGATCCACATCACCAACCACTATTTCTTTACATTTCATATGCATACAATGTACCATGTGCTTGAAAACTTAATAAAAGTGAATTAAGAAAAATGCTTGCATTCTTAGTTACAAAGTAGATTCCCACTCTAATTCAAAAGCACTGTAATGTCCCAGTCATGAACTGAGAGGCCTTAGAGCCTTTAGACTGTTAGTAATATGGTATGCATTTTCTCTTGCATATTAAGATTTCATTCTCTAAGGTAGGTAGGAAAGGGCAACAGATTTTGTCAATCACATGCTTAAAATCTCTAAAAAAAAAAAAAAATCATCATTCAGAGCTCTTACATCTCATCTATAATCATAAAGCCTCTTATTTGAATCTCTTCCTGTTTCACCTATACATATATTGTCAGAACATTCTTTGCAAGGGAACAGCATTGTGTTTGAATCTCTTCCTGTTTCACCCATACATACATTGTCAGGACATTCTTTGCAAGGAAACAGCATCGCTACCCCCAGCTTCCAGCAAGGCAGCACCATGAAAACAGACAAAAAACACGACATTCATTCACACTCAGTCTCTAGCTATCAAGTGTAATGTACCAAAACCACAGCTTCCCATCCACATCTAGGCCCCACAGACCTTCCCATGGTTTAACCCAGACATTTCACATGCCCTGGTTCAGTCCACTGACAGCACATCAACCTCAGTATACCATATCATTCCAATTCACTCTATTCCTTGCAAGCCTCACCCTCCTGTATGTTCAGCCCCCTATCACTCAAAGTCTTTTTCACTCCTTCCAACCACCTCCAATTTTGTCTCCTGTTTCTCCTTGTTCCCTTCACCTCTGACACATATCTTCTTCGTCAACCTTTCCTCACTCATTCTCTCCATGTGTCCAAACCATTTCAACACACCCTCTTCCACTCTCTCAACCACACTCTTTATTATCACACATCTCACTTCCCCTTTCATTACTTAATCAAACCACCTCACACCACATATTGTCCTTAAACATTTCATTTCCAGCACATCCACCCTCCTCCGCACAACCCTATCTATAGCCCATGCCTTGCAAACATTTAACATTGTTGGAATCATTATTCCTTCAAACATACCCATTTTTGCTCTACAAGATAATGTTCTCGCCTTCCACACATTCTTCAACGTTCCCAGAACCTTCGCCCCCTCCCCCACCATGTGACTCACTTTCTCTTCCATGGTTCCATCCGCTGTTGAATCCACTCCCAGATATCTAAAACACTTCACTTCCTGCAGTTTTTCTCCATTAAAACTTACCCCTCAATTAACTGTCCTTCAACCTTACTGAACCTAATATCCTTGCCTTATTCACATTTGCTCTCAGCTTTCTTTTTTCACACAAATAAACGAAGTCAGTCATCAGCTTCTGCAGTTTCTCACCCGAATCAGCCACCAGCGATGTATCATCAGCGAACCACAACGGACTCACTTCCCAAGTCCTTTCATCCACAACAGACTGCATACTTGCCCCTCTCTCCAAAACTCTTGCATTCACTCTCCTAACAACCCCATCCATAAACAAATTAAACAACCATGGAGACATCACGCACACCTGCCGCAAACCGGCTATCATTTTTATCATTATAATTATCATTTATAGTAGCAATATCATCATACTTATCATTATCATTGTCATAGTTGTTAGTGCTATTGTTATGATTACTATTATTATCAATATCATTATTTCTATCATCCCTGCATGACCAGTTCCCCGAATTTCCTGTTGACTGTTGCTCAGCTGGCCTGAGTGGACACGCCTCACATGCCTCCCTCTGCCTTTTAATCTCTGTTTACACCATCTGCCCTCCTCTTCCTTCCTTCCCTTGTTGTCCCCTATTCTTTTTTCCACAATTCTCTCTTCCACCTCTCACGTCCTGTCTCCCTTACATTACCAGTTCCTCTCTCTCTCTCTCTCTCTCTCTCTCTCTCTCTCTCTCTCACACACACACACACACACATTCTACCCCTAAGAGCCACTAGCAGCAGTACTCACACTGCACCCTGAGCTGGGTCCTCTTGCTGATGGATGGCGGGACACCGTTGGAGGCGATGCACAGGTAGGAGCCCATCTGGAGCCGCGACACCTTCTTCATGTGGAGCGTCTCGCCCTCCACCTTCCGCGCTGCTCCCAATACGCCCACCACACCATCACGCCCATCCACGGCGACCATCACGCCGCCGACGGCGCCCACATCAGTACCATCAATGAGAGTACTAACGTTGATGTACCGTTTATGCAAAAAGCTGAACACAAACATTCATGGGAACCCTCATAAAAATTACGACTCCTAATGTATTGTTAATCTGCTATTGCATTTATGTTGTTGGTGTAGCATACACTTAACCTAGCGATGACAAGCATCCCGCTGTTGTACCGTTTATGCGAAAATGATTTCAATAACACTCGACTAACGTACCGTTTTGAAATGTAATCATGAAGTGTGTTAACAAGCAGTTTAAGTAAGGCAGTCATTACCTAAACTACAGGTGACGTGCCACGTGTGTATGATGATCACCACAAACGTTTCACTGACGCATCGTCTATGTTTCGTGGTCAACAGAAACGTGTTCCACTGTTGTACTGTCCAGCGGTGTAGTTTTGAGTAACATACCCAGTTCCTGGAGTACATTTTTCTTCCGTAATATTATCATTAGAAGTGAACCGTAGTCGCATGTATGTACCGTGGTTATGAGGAGAATTCCAATGCCGTACCTTTCATTCACACGATCTATTGAACACAGTGGGTTGATGTACCGTTGATATACCCTGCTCGTCTCTACTGTCCCGATGACGTACCAGTTAAGACGTTGATAAGAGGCTTAACGTTAATGTGTCGTCTATTCATATGACGTAATCTTATACAACGCAGCCCCCTGCGGGTAATCAGAAGACGGACCTCCGTGGTATACCGCTTAACGTTATACCACGGGCCGCCCGGGGTCGAACCCATCTAGGTTCGAATCCCGGCCGCGGCAGACGGCCCATAGTCAACCCAAATGTTCATTCACCCTTATAGGTTGATCAATAAAGTAGATACATGTAGCAAAAGAATTATTTTCTTTTCTGTCTTATTTCGAACATCCGGTGAAAAACATGGCTTGCTAACATAGCTTGGGAAATTGGAATGGACGTGTTCTAACATTACCTCTTAACGTCACATTTTTGTCACTAGAATAAAACTTTACATGGACATCATGCGCTTTACTCAAGAACATCTTGCATGTTCTCAATTGAAGTTGCAAAAGTCGCCACTGTGGGTAATCTTGCCACTGACGCTGTGTGTGCCACTGAAGCAATCATATCACATAAGGTCTGCCACCGGAACAACTCTACAACTTTAGGTGTCCCAGTGGAGCAATATTGCCACTTAAGGTGTGCAACTGGACCAACTTTACCACTTAATGTGTGCCACAGGAGCAACTTTGTCATTAAAATGTGCCACAGGAGCAACTTTGTCATTAGAATGTGCCACAGGAGCAGCTTTGCCACTAAAGATGTAGCAATGAAGCAATGTTGCCCCTTAAGATGTGCCACTGGAGCAACTCTACCACTTAAGGTGTGTCGCTAGAGCAACTCTGCCACTTATGGTGCGCCACTGGAACAACTCTACCACTTAAGGTGTGCCACTAGAGCAACTCTACCACCTAAGAGGTGTTACTGAGGCAATTGTACTACTGCAGATGATACGCTGTATGTCTACTTTAACTCCATCAAGTACTTCCCAACGAGACAGTGTCTTCGTTGTTCCTTGAATCTTCGTCAGCAACCATACGATCACATACGTACGTGTGTGTGTTTTTTCTAAACATATTCTTTACATCTCGCTACTTAAGTTTACAACGAAAACTCGGGCATGAAGTTCTTGCCCTTCAGTTTCACCATCTGTCTTGAGGAACACCCCTTGCGCTCCCCCAACTTCAGTTTAGTTCAGTTCAGATACTTAATAACTCAAGCGTCATCAGTACGATTACAAATTACTGTAATATATAGCTCGACATAATGGTGTATCAACCATGACAAAAATGATCTCCTCAGCACATTCTAAACTCACTTTAACTCATTCCTTGACTGAATCAATATCTCACTTGAACATAACACTAAAAATGACTACCTTATCTGCCTACTTGTATCAACATCTCTCTAAGCATCATTTTCTGTGGAGATAAAAGCAACATAGCTTTCAGAAACGCGTACCTGCTCGTTCTGTTTATGCCAATAAAACCTAAATTGGTCCTAAATTAGATCGTGGTGGAATCTGCTTTAAATACCCTTGAAAAAATGGTCTGTAATTACGGCCAGCGGAGCTCAGGGAAAAGGTAGAAACGACATTTGGCCGGTACCCCCACTGAGCACAACTTCGTGATAAACTTTATCGTTTTCTTTACCACGGACATTGGAATTTGTCTACAAAAAATCTACAATCTTATTTTCTTATTTCAACTAAACTTAAACTTGAATCAAGAGCGTGACCGTGATAATCATCAATAAATGATTTTCAAATCTCAACAAAGCGAAATAATCATCATTAACTGTAGTGATCTCGTCCAGTAGGGAACACCTGGGACTGCCTCGTCCATCCGGATACACCTGGGGCTACCTTGCCCAGCAGGATACACCTGGGGCTGCCTCTCCCAGCAGGATATCGTAGGACTTCCTCCTTTAAAAGGATACACCTGGGGCTTTCCTCCTTTAGAAGGATATACATGGGGCTGCCTCGCCCAGCAGGATACCCGTGGATTGCCTCGTCCAGCAGGATACCCTGGGACTGCCTCCTTTAGAAGGATACACCTGGGGCTGCCTCACCCAGCAGGATACCCTGGGACTTCCTCCTTTAGAAGGATATACCTGGGGCTACCTCCTCCAGCAGGATACCCTGGGATTACCTAGTCCTGCCCTAGGACTGTCTCGCCCAGCAGGATACCCTGGGATTACCCAGTCCTGCCCTCGGACTGTCTCGTCCAGCAGGATACACCTGGGGCCGCCTCGTCTAACGGGACACCGTGGGACTGCCTCATCCAACAGGATACGCCTGTCACTACCTCTCCATCCACAACGAGAGCGACGTCCGCCTCTTCCCTCAGCCTGACTCACCTGTCTTGTCAGTGTCGAGAACAATTTCCTGGTTGTCCTCCCGCCTCCACACGATGCTAGGCGTAGGGTGACCTTTAGCGCGACAGGTCAGGGTAACGTCTTCACCCTCCCGTATGGTCAGGTCACCAGAGGATTCGCGGTCGATGATGTCGGGTGGCACTGTGGAAATAAAGTCAGAAAGCAAATCAAACTGGTGTTCATAGTCATAGTAAGTTGATTATAGTAGCAAAGGATTTTCTTTATTCGTATTTCCATTTCGTTCTGAGAAGGGTTGGGAATGTGAAACAAAACACATAAAGCATTTCAGTTCTTTTAAGGAAAGGACGACTATGGACACCAAAGTTTTCAACATTTTTTCCCCTTTCTTGTTTATTTTCTACCACAAACTCGATGAGGATTTGCTACACTTATTCCTCTCTGTAGGTTCTTCCAGTCCTTATTTACATGAATATTGATATTTAGTTTACATTTAGGTAGGATTAGCTGAGTTATGAGCTACCTTGTCAATGCATGATTTCCAAGGGCGTCCAGACAAGGGAGGATGTGAGGCGTAAAACAGTATCAGATCCCACAAGAAAGAAATATAACTGCATGTTTGGCCTCTTTTGGGGTAAGAGAGAAAGAGTTTTACCTTCGGATTCTTTGCGTGTCGTAGGATGCGACAAAAGAGAGAGGAAGAAGGGGACTGGAAGCCCTCTCTCTCTCTTTTACTTTAATTTCTAAAAGATAGAACAGAAGCAGCAAAGCAGGGACTGCTCATCCTCCTCGAAGGCTCAGGCTGGAGTGTCTAAATGTGTGTGGCTGTAACCAAAATGAGAAGAAAGGAGAGATAGGTAGCATGTTTGAGGAAAGAAACCTGGATGCTCTGGCTATGAATGAAACTAAGCTTCAGAGCAAATGGGATGAATGGTTTAGAAGTGTCTTAGAAACAAAATCAGGTGTTGGCGAGAGGACGAAAGGTAAGGAAGAAGCAGCAATATTGCTGAAGCAGTTGTGATAATGTGTGCGTGTAAATACCTAAGCTGTAGACTAATTTTGGCTGAATGATGGTGGATGACGAGAAAAAGGTGATTGTTGGTACTGATAAACCTGGCCATGAGAAAAAAGGTCGTGAGGGACAAGTGTTCTGTGTGTAGCTGAGTGAGTGTCAGCAGTTTTGATGAAAGAGACTGAACATTAGTAAGGGACTGTTCAAATGTGAAGGTGAGTAATGTGACAGTTGATAGAATGATTTGGGTTGGGAGCATTGGGCATTCATTAAAGAGAATGGAAATGATGAACAGTTTGCGGTACTGTTCTGAAAAAGGACTGGTGACTGGTTTAAGGGAGGGATATGCACAAGTATACGTGAGTCGGAAAAATGGTCAGCAGCCATTATCAGACTACATAGTAAATTGATAGGCATGTAAAAGAGAGACTATTGGATGTGAATGTGCGAAGACGGGTAGCTGGTGGGATGTCTTACCGCTGCCTTGTGGAGGTGAGGGTGAAAATTTGTCGAGGTTTCCGGAAAAGGGAAAACATTATTGGTGAGAAGAGAGTGGTGAGGGCAAGTGGGCTAGAAAAAAATCGTGTGTGAAGAAATACAAGGAGAAATTGACCGTAAAATAGCAAAAGGTGAGATTAAATGAAACTGGGGAAGTGGGTGAGAAATGGGAAGTATTTAGGGAAGCAGTGCTGGCATGTGCGAGACATGCAAGTAGCACGCGAAAGGTTGGAGGGTGGCAAATTAGAAAGGGTTGTGAGTGGTATGATGAAAAGGTGAAGTTGCTAGTGATAGAGCGAAGGGAGACGTTTGAGTGATACTTACATGGAAGGAGAGGTGTGCAAATGATTGGCGGATGTATGAGTGAAAACAGCACGCGGTCAAGAGGAAGATGCAGGGGTTGAAAAAGGGGGCAGCAAGTATCAGTAATCTTTAGGGAGAGTAGGATATTTTGGTAGAAGATAGATAATGTGCAAAGAGCAAGAGAATGAATGTGGCAGGCGGTGGGGATGTGAGAAGTACTTCTGAAGGCGTTTAAAGATAGGTTGGCACATGTAGGGTGTTTGGGTCGGTGTGATATGCGAAACGAGAGAGTCAGGGAGAGTGGTTTGATGAAGGGAAAAGAGGCGGTGAAAACCTTACGGGAGATGAAATGTGGCAAGGTGGCAAGAGCGGATGGTATAGCGATGGAGTTTCTAAAGAGAGTGAGAGTGAGTGACTGTTGCTGAGTAGTTGGTCAGGATTTTTGACATACGTATGGATTATAGCGAGATGCCTGAGGGTTGTTGGAATGCATGTATATGGCTATTGTATAAAGGCAAGAGAGATAAAAGTGAGTGTTCAAACTACAGAGACATAAGTTTGTTGAGTAGTCCTGAAAAATTGTATGGGATGGTGAAGGCACGTACAGAGCATCAGATTGGGAAGAACAATGTGGCCTCAGAAGTGGAACAGGATGTGTAGATTAGGTGTTTGCTTTGAAGAATGTGTGTGAGATATACACAGGTGGGATAATGAATGAGTGCGAGTTTGAATGCAAAAAGATTTAAGTAAGTGAAGTGTTTTAGTTACTAATGGAACCATGGAAGAGGAAGAAGTATTAACAGTGAGGATATATGTGTCAGAAGAGATGGGAGCACGGAGAAGCGGGAAACAAAATTGGAGATGGAAGGTTGGAGTGCAAATGAAATTTTAAGTGGTTGGCGCCTGAACATGCAGGAGCATCAAAGATGTGCACGAGATAGAGTAAATTCGAACGATGTGGTATATGAGGTTCGACATGCATTCAACAGACTGAACCAGGAATGTGAAGCGGTCGGGATAATCCATGGAAAGGCCTGTGGGGCCTGGTTGTAGATAGGGAGCTGTGGCTTCTGCACACTGTACATGACACCGGAGAATGGATGTGAGCGAATGTGGCCTTTCTTTGTCTGTTCTTAGCGCTACCTCGCTAACGCGAATATTGGCGACGAAGTACGAAAGAAAAAAGAAAAGTGCTGTGGCCTGTTGATAAAATACTTATACTGTTACCTCCTTGCAGTAGCTGAGGGAATTCACAGGCAGTTTGTTTAGCGTTACTTAAATAAACTTCTTAATCTTTTAACTGTGTGCAAGTCCTTTAATAGTGTTTCTTTTATAATCTATTTACTTCTGCGATTGTGAGTCTTCAACATTTCTTCCTAACTGATGAATTATTCTACATGTGATCATACACAGTTAATTGAACTGAAAGAAGAATGAGTACATATGGTCATACAGTTAAATGAACTGAGAGAAGAATGAATACATATGATGTACAATTCTATTCAAGGAGGAAGACCAGTATACTTTTCTTGTAGTTATAGAGGTGCAAATAATTATGTCAGTCTTTCATTTGTAGTAAAATATCTATCAAGTCTATGCTTAAACGTATCTACGGTACTGTTTTCACCTACTCTGACTGGTAAATCGTTCCATATGTTAACAAACCTGTTTAAGGAAAAGCGCTTCAACTCATTCGAGGTAAGACGTTTGCCCGCGACTTTATATCCCTTGCTAATAGCGAAATCAGACCGATTTCTCCTTAAGTAGGTCGTTAGATCGAGATTATCGAAGCCTTTAATGATTCTGGATAGCTGTATATTAGATCACCTCTTAACTCTCTCTTTTCTAAGATAAAGGAATTTAACTTAATTATTCAGCTTTCACAAGATCTTTTTTTCTCTCTTGCCCAGGATATTATTATGACAGATCACCTCTGTTCTCTCTCCGTTCTGTCTGCTTTCATGCAAGTCAGGTGACCAAAACTGAACACGGCACATTCGAGATAGAGACGCGCCAGTCAGCTGTTAAAGAGCGAGGATAATGTGCCTCATAATCTCCGATATCCACATCGCAACAAGATACCCGAACCTCTCACGTCTAGTTTCATGACTGTATGTCTGCCTACAGTGTCCACCTTTGAAGCCAGGCATAAAACCATTCCATCACCATAGCCATCTGGGTCAAGCTAAATTGTTGTCCTCCCTGTTCGGGTCTAGCGTCAGACATCACATCCATCACATGTCGGGAGCTCATTATCCCCTCAGCTGTGAATTAATGCTGATGAGCAACATGTTGTTATGATGGGTCCCTCTGGTGTGGCTCCTGAGATACACAAGCTTAGAACTGCGTTAAAGCAGGTGTGTTGCACCCAATATAGCCACATAGTGTATGATCAGACTGTAGAATCCACGTAGCCTTAGCGGTAGCGTATGCCTCACCCACAAAGTCTGCGTAGCCCTGGCGGTAGCGCATGACATACCCACAACATCCCCGCAGCCCTGGCGGTAGCGCATGACACCCACAATATCCCCGTAGCCCTGGCGGTGGCGCATGACTCACCCACAACATCCCCGTAGCCCTTGGCAGTGGCGCATGACTCACCCACAACATCCACGTAGCCCTAGAAGTAGCGCATGACTCACCCATAACATCTACGTAGCCCTAACAATAGAGCATGGCTCATCCACAACATCCACCTAATCCTAGCAGTAGCATTTGACTCACCCACAACATCCACGTAGCCCTGGCGGTAGCGCATGGGGTCGGTGTTGACCTGACACATGTACCAGCCTCGGTCCTTCTCCCGCACGTTCTTCAGTTCCAGGTGCCAGGTGCGGTGGTCGTTGTGCAGCAGTGCTATCCGCGGGTTCCTCGTGATCACCTGCTTGTGGATAGTAAGGATAGTCTGCGTGTCCACCTGCACCCACGCCACCTAGGGAGAGACAAAGGGATAGTTAGGATGGTCCACCTGCACCCACGCCACCTAAGGAGAGACAGAAGGATAGTTAGGATGGTCTGTATGTCCACCTGCCACCACGCCACCTTGGGAGAGACAAAGGGATAGTTAGCATGGTCTGTATATCCACGTGTACCCATGCCACCTTGGGAGAGACAAAGGGAAAGTTACGATGGTCTGTATGTCTAATTGCAACGGAGCCATATATCATAAGGTCCATTCGTGTATCAATCTTCACTTATGTTGCTGGGGAACAGACAGAGGGCCAAGGGTAGTCTGAACTATGTACACTGAGAGGAATCCTTCAAGACTCCAGTACGTAAGCTAAAGACTGACAGACGAAAACCTGTTGAATTATCAAGAGACAAATCAAAACAGGACAGATATAAAAGGGGCGTGTTTATCACTCACTCATGGTATGATAATCTGATATTTTCTCCGTGTATCCCAGAGCGACGTAGGGTTGGATAGAGAAACAGTCAACATTTAGGATCTTCGGCAACAGGTAAAGGGTAATTTCTATGCCTTGAAACGTTAAATGTTTTTACAAAGTATTTTCACCTTCTCTCCGCCCACGTTCCTCACTGCAACATTGTTCGGAGCAACTTTGGACACCTTCCAACAGTATCTGTGCTCTGCCTCCCTGTGAATAGTCGATAACTTATTTTCCTTTGTCACACAAGTATCGACAGACTTCTCCCAAGTCTATATTTTCATATTCAAACATTTCGAACAAGAGAAAATGTATTCAACACCAACACAGCATCAACCTCCCACGCAGCGCAAGCCCTCGTTTGCTGTCATAGAAATATGCAGTTCATATCTAAAATTCTGATAGGAATTTGCATCGTAATTCATAGATTCAGTATCTTTAATATCAAAAAGAAATATATGATAAATCATAACAAATATAATATAAAATGTTACGCATTAAATGAAGCCTGTAGAGGGGTATAATAGGACAATCATATGATAAAATCTGACCCGTAGGCAGCTTCCAGAATAAATCTAGGCTCTAGCATGATGGGTTAAGTTCCCAGGCTCTTTCTCTCTTACTGAAATTCCCTTCCTCATCAGTACTCTCATACCCCTTAAATCCGTTCTTCCTGTCGATGCAAAAAGTCTTTTACTCTTAGATAAACAACCACAACAAAAGCAGCTGATGTCCTTAATGAACTTCATCAACGGGAGCAGCTGCAGCAGGTGCTACCACTTCACCACTAGCCAGGCGCTGCTGCTCAGCTGTCGTCACCCAGATGAATTACAATCTAACCCCAGCCACTGATCTCGCCACTGCCTCAGCCTCGCAACGCAGAGACTCTCATCACGCCAATCCCCAAAGTCTGCAGCTTCGTCGACGTTAAAGGCATCCAATTATCGTTACAACCGTTGAGAATGTTCCCATTGTTCACTTGAATACCACGCTGGAGATCCGTCCCTATTGTACAGTTCATCTTTCGGAGGCAGACACATCACCATCACCTTGGCGAGGTTTGCTACAGCTTTGACGTGGGACTGCCCTTCAGGAGAAGTACTGGCATCTGGTGAACTATACTCGTTAACCATCACCAAACAATACCTAACCCTCAGGCTGTGTGCGTTAATCACAACCCTCATGAAATGTTTTACAGGAAAAGGTTGGGACCTACATTCACACATCTGCAGAAGTAACACAGCCATATATTACCGTAACAGAAATTTACCCTAGAATATGTCGTGACACTAATATATA
>JAUUDZ010399858.1:0-15433 GCA_032361705.1 Panulirus versicolor | reverse complement strand
CACCACTCCCTCAACTCCCTTCCCACACTTTCCATCCCTCTCCCCTTCACTAACTCCCTGTCCACAACCCTCACCTTTCAAATCAACTCCCACAAGCACACCCTGCATTCAATTTCCCCCGTCGTCGTTCAGCCCTGGAAAATGTCAATTTGTTACTGCTCTCCATATCTCACGCCTGCTGGACTGGTGTGGAGCTATTACTGTGGACGACGTCCACATACTTTCAGAAACGTGAGGTGAAGTGTTGAACAAACGAGGGGCCTATACCTAGTGAACACCTAGTTGAGTCTTCGGAGGTCTACTATCCCCAAAGCCTGGTCTGGGATCAAGCTCCAACTGTTGGTCAGCCAATATGTTGCAAGCCGCAACCTGCAGACCCATATAAGCCCCCACAGCCTGGCTGGCCCAGTACACTTCGTTGGTACTTGTCCAGGGATAATCTTAAGCTTCACCAAGGAGCATCCTATGTTGTGTCTGATGATACCAGGCAAGGTATTCAAGAGTCTTGCAATGAAGCATATGTAATGAATCATTTCTGTAACATCTTATGTAATATCAACCCACTGGGGTCTGACCAAGACCCGTGACCCCTTCTGCGCTACCGCTCACAGGATGAGCATGGGGTGCACAATAAACCTGCCGGGATTACCGGCACAAATCAAGTGGGCCCCACGTGTTTAAGGCGTTCTCTCTTTTTATGCATATGGCACCTTTGAATTTTAGAGGTAGTGTTTTACAAAGTCTTCCTTGCCTGTGGTGCCAGCTGGATAATATTTCCGAGCGTTTGAGTTGGGAACTGTACCTTCCATCTGCGCTCCAGGGAGTACAGCCTCAGTTAACACAGTCTCCGGATACTAAGCGAAACGTTTGAGTGTGAACGAACGTCACTGTCAGCGAACAGCCACGCAGTCCAGAAAGAAGCTGGTTGAAAGCGCAATGAGTCGTGATTGGAGGAACCAGGAGAAATTATACGCATGAATCAGTCTTGATATTTTTGTATCTCTCTCTCTCTCTCTCTCTCTCTCTCTCTCTCTCTCTCTCTCTCTCTCTCTCTCTCTCTCCAGAAGCAGAGGCCCAACCATCATTCACCTCAACTCTCTTTCCAAGACGTCCCTTCTGAATGATGTTCATCTCTTCACTAAAAGTACCAAGGTATAAATACTTAGGAAGCGTACACTATGTACATCGAATGACGAGTCCGGGAGAGCCACCTCCTCGTGGGGAACCTGACCACACACTCGCGACCTCATGACTAGCCAGGCTTGGACACTTGACCTTACCAAGAAGTAACCGCGACATGGAGGAGTAGCATGCTGCACAGCCACCCAGCCGGAGATTAAATCAACTGAACTTCAGATGTCTTTTGTGTCCGCTTGGAGAGGGCTTAACCTCATTGCTTCCCAAGGACGTGGCTTAAGTATGTTCCGGCAGTCGTTGTAATGTGGACAATCTCTTGTAATAAAACGGTCCCTGCAACTCGGGCAATCTCCTGTTATAAAACGGTAAATGGAAGATAACAGAACCACTGTTGTCTGTTGCGTTCTAAAGTGGGCAAGGGTCTCAGGGTGATGAGCGAGCCTTCATGATCAGTCCCTCTCATGAATAGCAAAGCCCAGTGTCACACACCCGCTTTTCTATCTCCTATCCTACCCACACTTCTATCCTCGACCTGCCAAATGACCTAATACTTCACACTCTCCCTTCATCTTACCCATCTCCTACCCAATTTCCTATCCCCGATCCTCACTTTCCAACCACTCTTCAATTTTTCTCATCCCCACCCCGTCCACTCTCCCTCCGAGCCACTCAATTCTCTCTATTATTCACATCTCCAACCCGCTTCATCCCAGATTCCTTCTCAATCCTTTACATCTGTCTCCCATCTCTATCCCCTGTCCCCGCCTCCCACGAACTCCTCTATTCTCAATCCCCGCCGCCTCTTAACCAGTCACCTCCCAGCCATTATTCTCCCCTCCTCCCACAAGGCCGCCCCGGTTACCCGATACCCTGTTCCCTCGGCCTCCGCGCCCGCCCCCCACTTCCTGTGCCCATGACCATAAACCTCATGAAATATGGCTCCCACTCCAGCCCTCCCGTCGTCCCCTCGCCTCCCAGGCCTCTCTCCTAACCCCGTGGAAAAAAACCTCCAAGGACATCAGTTTAAAGATTTAATAGAATTCTGACACTAATGGAGCTGACAGAAACATGACAGTCTATTGGACTTCATTGTTAAAAATGACAAATAAATAACAGAAGAAACCTATCTTGGATTATTAGAAAGTTATGACTTACAACACGCACAATAATGCCTTACTGTTTATGATAAAGTCACCAGAACGTTTGATTTCACAGAAGGAAACATAAACCACAGAACAATGGACACAACAACACCCGGGTCAGACCCCATCTAGAATATGCTGTTCAGTTCTGGCCATCAGACCTGACCAAAGACGAAGAAAAAACAGGGATGCATACGAAGAGGAGCATAAAAACCAAATCACTAAAAAAAAAAAAAGAAAATGGAGAGAAACTCTGGGTTATAAAATCAATAAATCTTTAACTCCTGGGAGATCTAACAGAAGTCGTCAGGATACTCATCAACTTACACATCACAGTCTACAACAATTTCTTCGCAACAGAGAGTTTACGACCACAAATAACAGCAAACAAAATTAAAGGATACGAAATGTAATAACAACGTAGGCAAACGTTTTCAACTGTTGAGTTGCAAAGCACTGAAAAAAAACAATTAATGATTTCGATCATCAGGATGTAAGTTTCTTACAGGAGGTAAAACATACATTACAAATTCTTACAGACTTAAAACATCAATTTTTTTTTCATTTGGGATTTAAGCCTTCTCCCTAGAGAGGCCCACTAATGTGTCCACCTCACGACACTTTCCCACTCATACTTTCCTACAAAATCTCTTGAGTAACTCTGTCTACTCAAGCTCGTCTTCTTTTTCAAGCTATTTTCCCGCCGGGTGATGTGTCGTGTGCCGGAGGGAGAGGTGGATGGTGAGGAGCCGTCTGCTTTACTATCCTGCATCTGACTGGCGAAGGGAGGGGCTGTCTGCTTTACTGTCCTGGGTCTAAGTTGATGGTGAGGGAACCTGCTTTCTCATCCTGTGTCTGTCTTGAGCAAGTTCGACTTAGGGTACTCCTATTCTCTCCTCCAGCAGATAATCTCGTCCTAGATATACCACCAGGTTTCCTATAATCTGTTCTTCCCATGTACTCGCGGCCCTACTCTCCCTCTCATGCCCTCACTGCCCAGGTCTCTCCCTAGCTCCTGCTCCTACCCAGCGACCGCCCACGTTCCTCTCCAGCTTCTACCACCACCAGCGACCGCACATGCCACACCATAACTTGCAATGTTCGAGTAATGTGTTCATGACACCCACAACGATCGCTCTGGCCACCATCAGCAACCCTGAGGTCTGGCAGCCGATGCTGGTACAGCCACAGAAGCTGATGACGTGGAAACCCTCTGGCATCCCATCATCCAAGCTGCAGGAGAGCCATGGGAGCCACATCCCAGAATGCCGGAGAGCCATGGTGAATACGTGATGAATGCCTTGTGGAGTCTTTGGAGGCCTTCATCCCCACAGCCCTGGCTGGGCCCAGGTAGCTGGATGAGGTCATTCCACAAAGTTATTGGAAGCCACTGCCCTCAGGCCCACATAGCGCCACACAGTCGGGCTGGTCTGGTACACTTAGTAGGTACTCGTCCAATGCACTCTTAAATTTTTCTACTGTGCATCCCACGGTGTTTCTGATGATAGTAGGCAAGGTGCTGAAGAGTCTTGGGCCCCGTGTGTTCAAAAAGTTCTTTCTTTTTGCGCATATCGCACCGTGGGATTTCAGAGGTAGATTTCTACAACGTCTTCCATACCTGTTGTGCCTGAAAGATGCTATTTCCGACTGTAAGCTGGGAACCATTCCTAGGATTTTCCAGGTATAGATAATGATATACCTCTCCCGTCTGCGAACTAGGGAGTATAGCCTCAGTGATTTCAGCCGTTCCTAGTAATTCAATTCCTTCACCACATTACTATGGACTGTCAAAGAAACCCAGAACACTATCTAAAGTAATTCAATTCCTTCACCACATTACTATGGACTGTCAAAGAAACCCAGAACACTATCTAATTCAACAATTTCACCAGCCTTGTAGGGTGATGTTAGAACAGCAATATCTAATTCGTAAGAGAATTAGCACCTTGAATAATATCATCAGTTGTTTTTCTTCCCTTGTCTTGAAAGTCCGCAGGATCCAGCCAACCCAACAGCTGTTCATGTTCGCTGAATGTAAGGACCTTGGACATTGTTACTCCGAAGTCTTTCACATTATTCAGCTGGTTTAAGATAGAAGTCTTTGTCAGTCTGGTATTCTGTACTGTTTCTGATATCCTCAATATAACACCATACTGGAGAAGATGGAGCTGATCTCCAATAAAAAGCAAGTTCTTGTTCTGTTGACCAATCAAAGACTTTGTTTATGCCTCATTGTAGCATTTCGGCACCCTTTATAGATGTGATTTTCATGTTTATTTTTGTATCATCTGCAAAGGATGATACAGAACTGTGAACTGTGGCTCGTGTTTGCAACAATGTCAGATATAAAAAAGAGAAACAGAATGGGTGCATGTGCTATTCCTTAGGGAACAGCTTTCTACCGTCGAGGTACTGGAGATGGTATGGATTACAACTACGTGTTGTGATTCATAAGTTGTATATCCATATCCAAATTTTTCCGGTTATTCCCATCATTCCCATGGAAGCTCCATCTCAGGAGGCTCTGAGGAGGGCCGTGGGAGCCCAGATTGAAAGGCAGTGGTCCCGGATGATGGGCATGAGGAGGTAGGGAGGATGGCGTCCACAGCTACAGGAAGGTCAGGAGGTCGCGAGACTCACACACCAACAGAGGTCAGGTGTCACTCCCTCTCTGAAGTATGACGTAATAAACTGTAATCATTGTTATCAAGATCTTTACTTCCTTATACGTTTGAATGACTCCCGTTAAAAAATTGAAGTTATAACATTCATTTCTTTTATTTATCCTTTTTTAGCAAAGGCATATATTATATATTGACCAAGAGGATATATGTGTCAGAGGTGGAGGGAACAAGGAGAAGTGGGAGACCAAACTGGAGGAGGAAAGATGGAGTGAAAAAGATTTTGAGTGATCGGGGCCTGAATATGCAGGAGGGTGAAAGGCATGCAAGGAATGCAATGAATTGGAACGATGTGGTATACCAGGTCGATGTGCTGTCAATGGATTGAACCAGGGCATGTGAAGTGTCTGGGGTAAACCATGGAAAGTTTTGTGGGGCCTGGATGTGAAAAGGGAGCTGTGGTTTCGGAACATTATACATGACAGCTAGAGACTGAGTGTGAACGAATGTAGCCTTTGTTGTCTTTTCCTAGCGCTACCTTGCACGTGTGTGTGGGGAGGGGGTTGTCATTTCATGTGTGGCAGGATGGCGACGGGAATGAATAAGGGGAGCAAGTATGAATTATGTACATGTGTATATGTCTGTGGATGTATATATATATATGTATATGTTGAAATGTATAGGTATGTATATGTGCATGTGTGGACGTGTATGTATATAGATGTGTATGTGGGTGGGTTGGGCCATGCTTTCATCTGTTTCCTCGCGCTACCTCGTTAACGCGGGAGACAGTGACAAAGTGTAATGAATAATATTAATAAATAGATATACATATACATGAAGGGAAATCATACTTCAGTAAGAATTGAGTTTACTTCTCATCTAGCTTGTATGAGTAACTTCTGTAAAACTTTTCCTGTATTCTTATCTAGATTTGCAACCTTTTAGCTAGTTTCTTCCTTTCCTTTGGTCACGTCACCTTTGGTCTCTTCCCTATTTAAGCTTCATCTATGCAAATGCCGCACTTTCATTTCATGGACTGTAGATTCATCCATCTGTATCTTATGTTATATGATAGATTTCAACCTGGATGGAATAAGCATAATCTTCTCCAGTATTAAAGAATCAAGCATAAATCTTGAATAACTATGCAGAATTGCCTTTTTCCTTTAGAGATATTTCCCTGTATCAGGAGATGGCTTTTGGGATATTGGCTGTTTCTCAAAATGTTTTAATGTTATCTTTGTTATTAGGCAAGTGATCATAGTGTAGAGTTAAGCACACTTCAAGGAAAGCTCATAGCTGCAGTTGAACAATTGGACTCAACTCCACCCACAACGCCAACACAAAGCTCACAGTCTTTGCCACCTGAAAGAGAATTGCCAGAGGTAGGATTGATATTCTTGAGTTTCTGTAGCTTTGGATTCATCATTTAGATTATGTATACTAGAAGGTGTTAAGGATAGAAATGTGAGGAGGTTACTGTTACAGTTAAAACTTTTCAGCTCTTCCTTTTCAGGACCAGTTCCATCTTCTTTCAGAATTTCTTAGCTAGTTCTGTACAAGAAGTCTATCTTTTTGTTGATATCGTTTATGCGATGTGATTATGCTGAAGCTTTGTTATGGAAACTACTGCAATAGACTTGATGTTCATAGTTACAGAAAATTATTTTTTGTTGACTATTTTTCCATAATACTTTTGAGTTCTTAGTATTGAACACTGACAGCATTATCTTAACTTTATCTTGACCTTTAAGTGTACCTGCATGTGCATATTTTGGAATATATGTACATACGAAAATTGACATTGGATAACAAACATTCACAGTGAACTCTGTGAAAGGAAGTAAGGCAATGAGCTTTTGCTACTTACTCTTTTATCAGATGGAATTGCCATATTTTAGCTTTTCTTTTTCTCTTGATGATTTGATTCCCTGAAAAGTTAAATTACTGTAATTTTGAAAGGCTAACAAGAAACTATTTCTATTTTGAGAATGTATGATCATAAGAAATGAGAACTAAAAAGAAAATTTGTCTTCTTATTACTGTGGTTTTGTTTTACTTTATTAAGTTAGGCTAGCAGGATAAGTCTTTTCCCTAGGAGATACGCACTTTTGACCTTTGTCATCCAATACAGCAGGGTCCAGGGACCTAGTTATGCAAAACTGATTTCTTTTTGTACTTGGCCCACCTTATGTAAATGAGAATGGAGTTAATGGTAGTAGATAGATTGATGGAAAGAATAAACTCTGTAACCACACTCTGGATGCCCTTTGATGCATTTTCTCTACTAGATGTAATTTTCCTTTTTGTCATACTGTGCTTATCTGTTAATTCTTGCCCTTGACTTTGATTATCCCAAGGGAGAAGAAGGAGAGTGTGAAAGTGTTGGAGGAGAAGAAAGTGAAGGGGGAAGTGCATGTGAGAGTAGCATAGGACACACTGAGGGGAGCTCCCCAGTTAGCTCCTCCTCACTTGGTTCACAGTCACTAGAACTACCTGTTGCACCACCCAGCTCAAGACCTGATGCTGAACTCCAGGTAATTCTAATAGTATTCTTTTTTGGTTGACTGATAAACCAGTGTTAAACAAAAGTCCAGTCATGTACAGGTTATATGTTCTTACAAACTAGTTAGTCATTTGTCATACCATCCTGCCCCAGGGTCCCCTTCTGTGGGGCTCCTGCGGCACTAAGGAAGCTGGCCACATCCACTGTGCAGGCCACAATTCAAGAAGTAAGAAGTGTATTGATGTGTTGATATCTTTGTGAGATCAGCATTGAACAAATAAGAAGTAAGTGTTCAGTGTCTTAAGTATAGAAGTTGCATCTTAGTTATGAAGCCTTTTTTTTTATGTTGAATCACTGTTTGTGATATTGAAAAGATGGAAGGTGTCCTGAACTCAGGTAAGAAAGCATAATGTATACATGCTTGGGTAATTGAATTTCAGATGGGTGTAAATCTGGTGGATTGGTATGTGCTTGACAGTTCATTGTGGTGTGTGTATGTTATTGCAGAGTTGTAATTGTTGGTTAAGTGGTTATCTGTAGATATAAGTTGCAGAGGTAAGCTTTTTATTTCTTATTGATGTTTGATGGTTTATTTTGAAGTGATTGTAGAGAATACTGATGAAGTCTTCTTGTTTACGTCATTTGTCCAAGGATAAGATATGCACGGTGTACACTTGTAGTAAAAAACTTTGCATCTGGATGCCCATGTATAAAGCTGTCATTGAAATAGCTTAAAGTCATTCAAACATGTTGAGTGCAGAAAATTGGTGTCATAATAAGAGTAGCTTTTTGTATTTGGAAGACACACCTGTCACTCACCCATATTGGTGTATTGTATGGTTGGTGTTTTGTAATATTTAACTTATCTTGTGGCCATTTGCCCAGGAACTAAAATTTAAGTGATGATGACCTGACAACGATATTTCTTTGAAGGACATGATTGGCTGGGATATGAATGTCAGTTTTTGAAAATAGAGTGCACTTTTTAAGCAAATGAGATATCCATGCCAGGATCAAACTGTCGTGATTAGATTGGACACCCTGCCTTTTATTTTATTTTTCATTCATCAGAATGCAGAAAAAAGGAGTTAACATACAGCTTGTGGTAACAGTCATACTACCAAATATATATTCATGTTCTCAGTAACAGACAGACTGTGTTCCTTTATATGTATGAAATGAGTCACAGTTTCCTTTTTTGAGTAGGGGTGAAGGAAGAACTGATATGGTAAAGGTGACCTTTTCTGTTTAGAAGTATTTTGAGCTGTGATATGTTGAAAATAACACCATATTGCCACAAATGAGATTCATCTCTTTTGAAAAGGCATGCTGTGATTCTTTGAATATATCATGTTACAGGATTGATAACTTCTATCTATCTATCTATCTATCTGTATCTCTAACACGTGTTCCAGTTGGAACTCCCTCATAGGGGTGGCCACGATAACTGAGTCTCCATAACTGATGAGCTCCAGTGCCGCTTCTTAGCCTTTAGTATCTCACCCATATAGGCCACTGGCAGAGGGCAACTCTAGTGCAGTGTTTGCAGAGGCTCCTACATAATGTTCTTAATGACTACTTCTGTCTAATGCTCCTACCTACTACTTCTACCTAATGCTCTTGCCTTAATAAATGTCCCTTCTTACTACTTCTACCTACTGCTCCTACCTTTTTGCCAAAAGGCAGGGCTAGCACATAGTGCTCATCAGGGAAATCTAGAGTTATAAAGAATGAGCTGTGTGAGTTAAGTGTTGTCAAGTGTTACAAATGACAAGGAAGGATTGTATGTTTTTAGACATAATGCTGGTAGTCCACATGTAAGTGAGGGAGAAAGAAAAAACAGCTACCTGGGTCAGAGGAGTGCTAGCTCACTCTGCATATATCATTAACCCTCCAAATACCCAGGCAGGTAGTACTGGTAATATACCTCCATGATTGTTGGCTGCCTACCAGCTACTACCTTTTGCAATTCATTTGTAAAAATTCCTTTTCTACTAGTCATATTACTTTTACTCTGTGTATTGATGTTTCAATTTTTGTTCTACAGTTGTTACAACTTGTGGCAGATCAGCGATGGGTTGGAGCACTACAGTTTGTTCGTCAGCATCGTAATCTGTGGCAACATGAAGCTAGTTCTTCCCACACTCATGATGATTTAACAGTTATCCTCAACACTTACTGCACGTACCTTGCAGACAAGAAACCTGGTAATATGATTTCTGTTTAACTTTTATGTATAGTATATTTCTTCAGTTAATCCTCCAAGGCACACCTAAAGATTACTCTAATAAACAAGCCTAGATTGATAAGTCAAGCAAATTTGTATGGTCCTAGCAATTAGGTATGAAATACTGTATGTTACAGAGATTCATAAGATACTATTCAGCAAATGAGATCCTCTTCATATTAATGCAGAGATAATGGAAGGTTATCAAGGCTTCTACTAGATATGATTGTTAATGAACTATCTTCATGTACATGTTCTGTTGACAGCTTTTTTTTTTTTATGCTGACTATAAATGAAGATTAATAGGGAAGTCATAAGAAAAGTGGAGATTAACAGGGAAGTCATAAAAAACTGGTAATATGAAAATTGTTATCGTGAAAGATTATTGGATATAATTACTGTGCTTTGTTTGAAATAAGATCTTGAGAGGAAGGTATTGTGTCTTAGGATACAATTTATGCATTGATACTAACTTCATGTAATATGTTTCTTCCCCTCTGATATTTGAATACCATTTAAACGTTTTGTGTAATCCTATCCTTGAAGGTACACTAACATAGAGCTTTAAGACTTGACCTGATTGTGTGTTATCATGGATTCAACCCTTCGTTTAACACAGGTAATTCTGAACGATGATATTAGTCCACATTACCTCAGTACATGTTAAAGTATTGAATATTTATCCTTATTTTCTGTACTTCCTGCAGGAATGATAGCTGTATGTGGAACAGAAGCAGAGCTAGGAGAAACAAGCTCACGTCTAACAGAAGCCAACATGGCTGCACTCTCAGCTCTGAGGACAATAGAGCAAGCTCCCAAGCAGACCAGAGATACCTTAGACTCAGTAATTCGTAAAACAGAGTGCTAGGCCTACTATTATTTAGGCTTTAGTGTTAGGTAAGACCGTTCTAAGCATTTTCCATTTTGAAGCAAAAGCTTTCTTTGATTAAGAGAAGAGCTTTTGATGTGCTGAACAAAATGTGTATTCATTCCCCAATACTCTCATTCCAGGAGCATAAGACCGTAATATCCTGTTACCTCTTTTCCTTGTCAGTGGGAAATAACTTCATATCTCCATGATCAGTATTACCACAAGAAATTCAGCTATTAAAACTTTCAAGTACATTATATTGGTAAAGTTTCCAAGCTTAAACATATATATGATTAAGAATCCTCTAATTAAAAGAAAAGTAATCTCAATGTACATTTTTTGTGCTCTAATGTGACATGTAATTTGTTGTTTAGCAGTTACCTTGTATGAAATACATTTTATGTCATTGATCAGTAGAGATATCAGTAAATGCTTTGGCTATATACAAGTGAAAGTCTGTATAAGATATCAAAATTTTACTACAGACAAACATGTTAGATGACAAATGTAAAAAACCCAATATTCCTTACATTATCAAGTTTATCTACTTATTAGAAATTCATAAGAAATTAGCAAGACACCAGTACTTGTAATTTGTATTGGTTAGTTCTTTTCTTAGAACACTTGCCTTCTTTTCTTTCTGCTAAGGAACCTTAGGCTCTCAGCCTCTGTACATACTTGGTTGAACCAGAAACATTACGGTATGGTGAATCAGTCTATAAATCTTCCTGTTGATAATGAAATTGATTTTGATAAAGTACTGATAGGTTTATGTCACCTGCTCTGAAAACTATTCAGTTGTCTTTAAATCACAAATATCTTGTGAGTTGTATGGCATTTTATTATTGTTGCATGACTTTGCTGGCAGTGCCAGTGCTTTAGAATGACACATGTCTAAATTTGCCCGGTCACACTGTGGACAGTACAGCCATGAATTGTTTTCAAAATAGTGAAAAAGGGTGTATACCCTTCTCACTAATCTTGTGCATCTGATTTCATAATTGTTTAATGCAGCTTTTGCAACTTTGTGTCAGTTGAGAGTAATTGCCTGGTCGTAGTTTTAGTGACTGTAGGAAACAGATCTTCACCTTAATCCTACAGTATCACTCAAGTTAGTAGAGAAGACTAAAGATCCTTAAGTATTAGCTAAGCAGACAAACAGAGAGAGAATCTCACAAGTTAAGCCCTGTTCTGGGGTATCTAACATTGGCACTGACACTCATTATTAGTTGCTTGATGTTTTCAGAGGAGCTTAAAGATGCTACACCATGGCTAGTTTTCCATTTGGATATCAGTAAATTATATTTACCTCTACTGCATATAGCCAATGTGTCTCCTATCATGTTTGAAAGGTAAAGCAGTAATCAACTGCATATTGTATCATATGGTCCTTGGGTCTGGGCTTTTGTTTAAAGAGTAATTTCCATTATTAGAATTAAAAAATAGTTAGGTTCAGGTTATTGATAATGACATTTAGTATATTTTAAGACACACTATCCCTTGGATCATAGAAAAGCATAGGTTTCCCTGTAAACTGTGCACATATTATTCATAGTTAAATGGGAAAAATGGGATAGATTCCCTGACACTGGCATTATCAACATGATTTATTGTAATGCTTATGAATAGGTTTAAATTACAGTATGGTCAGTATGGTCCAACTGGGCATGGAGACAAGCTGATTGCCAAAAGTTTCATGGCTCCTTTTATTCCAAAATCAAGTCTTGCAGTTAAAGATATTCCTTTGCTTGGTGTGAATGAGAGGTTTCTAAAACAATGATTTTTCTCCTTATAGTTTAATCCATTTTTCATAGCTAATACCTAAGTTGCTTAGGTAGTTCAGGTATTCTATAAGTCGTTCCTTGCCGTTATTTTCAAGCAGCTGGCCAAAAACTTCAGCTTTTATGTTATTTTCATGTATCAGTTGTGTGTATACACTCCTCACTTCCTTACTCAAATATTGTTAGTGTACCATGTTATACTTTAGACTTGTTTCTTTATGAACTTCTTGCCTCCAAACAAAATATCTGACAATATACAGTACTATGTATTCTTAGAGAAAAAAAAATGGATTTTACAACTTCCACCCCCCCAGTCATAGTTTTGGAATATATCTGACAACCAAAGTATGAAGATGAGTACAAAACTCTCTTAAGTAATCTAAATGAAGTTGAATTGTAGCTTCTCATATGCATCCAAATTTCCTATACAGCAGTTTTTTATTCATGATGAATATATTATGTACCCAGAAACTGTATTGAGGAAAGATTTAGTGCACTTGTATTGAAAAACCTCATTTCCATATTAGATATTGGCCACAGTTTTAAAGCTTTGATGTACTTCTCATGATATCTGCAAAATTGAACCATAAAATTCCCAGAAATGGTTGTCACTAGCACAAATTTAAACATTTAACATAAATATAGTGTACAATTCAACCTGTCAACTGAATGGATTATTTTAGGCTATAATTTTTGCAATGTCTCACTTGTTACAGTAGGTAACATCATTCCAGCCCTTAGAAAAACATTTGCACATGATAATTCCTGCAGTCTCATAAATTCATAATGTACTCACCAGACCCATCTCATTTGAATTATAAATTTAATCAAGAAAATTCTTAGATTGCCTTTCAAAGGTATGCATAATATTGCATTTAGATCTATTTTGTTTTCTCTTGAATGTTAATATGTATGTACTGTTATGTCCAAGCTTTTTTACTGGGAGCAGGTGGTTGTTAATCATTTATAAAACATGAAAAAGGTTAAATGATTTTTGATAATTGATTATCAAAGTCCATGAACATATAACACATACCACAGTACTGTAGACTGTGATAAACTTTCCTTGTTTCTAATGCATGATTGTGGTGCATGAGTTTTATGTTGAAATCCTGTGAACAGTAAGGGTAGTTTACTTTTAATTTATGTACAGAATGCAATGTACAGCAGAATTTTTAACTTAGTCATTATAGTTTTATTTTTTCTTGTTTGTATTTTTTATTTCAACCATAAAGAGTTTTAGGGTCATTAGTAGTTTCCAGTTGTTTGATGTAATCTAGTCATATTCAATGCTTCCAAAACCCAATTTCTTATTTCAAGTCTAAAATTTCCTGTTACTTAAATTCCTTTGAAGATTTTCTTGTTTATCCCCTTAATTCTGTCAGTGCTCTGTAAGAATTGAGGATTCTGTTTAAGTTTCAAGTGTATATATCCTCAGAGCTGTTACTCTAACAGAAGAGTTGATCCAGCCCTATACTGAGTATTGCTCACACATCATGAGAGTAGAGGGCACTCTTCCTCCTATTTCCTACTTTACAGAGTTTAGTCAAAGAAAATCTTTATACCTTTGTTATTTTAGCCTTTTCTATCAAAAGATGGGTTTTGCATGCCTCTGTCTCTAGCTAGACCTTCCAGCATCCAATAAGCCATTATATCTCATAGATATTGCATGAGCATTGGCAACTCAAGGTTTGGCTGATTCTATATTTGCTACTTTCCATCCACTACTAAACTGTGGATTTCTTCACCCCCAATATTTTATTCCAATTCCCATATAATGTCTTCCTTTGAGAGGTAAGGTCTACCATTGTTTTATGAACTGATGCCCTTTTTTTCCCCCCCACATTCCTTTTACATAGGCACCTGTGCTCAAAATTGGTGTCCTCTAGTGAAAACAGTGTGAATAAATTAAAATGGAAGCAGTTTCCAGTAAATGTAGAATGTAAGTGTGTTTCCTTTGAATGTGCTGAAAATAAACAACAACCAGTTTATATGTGGCCTACATTTGTTTTCGTCCTCTAAAAGTAATTCCTATGTACTAAAAGAAATCTGTTTATCGTGGCAAGGCAAAGGCAATTCTGTGCAAGACCAAATATGACCCCCATGATCCCTTACATTACACTCTTTTACCTCATATTTCTGTTTTTCCTATTGATTGGAAATGTCCACATTGTTCCACTGGGTTTCTGCATGTTTATTTTGTTATATAATGCTCTCCATGTATTGTTTCATAGTAGGTAGTAGTTGGTAGGACAGCTTATGACCAGGGAGGTATATTATCATTACTACCCGCCTGGGTATCAGGAGGGTTATTGACAGCTGCTTAGTGAGCCAGTACTTCAGTGGTTGTCAAGTTGCACTCCTCTGTCCCAGGTAGCTGTCTTTTCTTTCTGCCTCATCCACACATGGACTACTGGCATTCTGTCCACATACATACAATTTCTTTTTGTTATACACAATGTTGACAACACTTAACTCACACAGATCATTCTTTGTAACTAGATTTCCTGCAGTGAGCACTATGTGCTAGCTTTGCCTTTTAGCAAAATGGTAGGAGCAGTAGATATCAGTAGTGGGTAGGAACATTTAGACTAGAGCATTAGGTAGAAATAGTAGGTAGAAGTAGTAACTAGGAGCATTAGGTAGAAATAGTAGGTAGAAGTAGTAACTAGGAGCATTAGGTATAAGTAGTCAGTGGAAGCCTCTGCTAACACTGCACTAGAGTTGCCCTCTGCCAGTGGCCTGTTAAGGATAGCCACTAAAGGCTAAGAAGCAGCACTGGAGTTCATTGGTTGTTGTAGAGAGTATTGTCATGGCCACCCCTTTGAGGGAGTTTCATTTGGAACAGGAGTCAGAGATGTAGAGATAGTATTGTTTTTTATACTTCTGTCTCCCCATATTTACTGTATATTTGCTAACTCATGTTCCTTTAGATACCCCAGTATTTCCCTACATTCCTTTGTGTGTTCTGTTCAAATTTTCATAAGTTCTTCATCCCTTGTAATATTGTCGTCATGTCTGCTATTGTTCCATGATAATCCTTCTCACATGCCCTTAATTATATACTTTATTAATATTATTATTATTATTATTATTATACTTAATTGTTGTTTCCCACATCAGCAAGGTAGTGCCAGGAAACAGA
>JAUUDZ010399747.1:0-15433 GCA_032361705.1 Panulirus versicolor | reverse complement strand
GCCATATCCTGTGAAAGGAGAATAGGGCAATAATTCTCCCCGAGTTTATTAATGCGTCAGGTACCCATTTATCAATCAACCTTGAATGCTATCAGCCTAACTACGTGTCCCAATTCTTAATGATTAAAGTAAACACATCCTGACAAGGACTATGTTTTACTTCTCCAAGTCTGATCAAGGATGTCATTGAAGGAAATATGTCAAGTGAAATGATATTCCGGTGCTGCTAATATAGCAGAAACCTGCTTTGGGCCTCTCAAACAGGCTGACCTTTCGCAGTGTGTCAACAGTGAAGGAAGGTGGCTATCACTGAGGAGGCCAGCACTATAAATACCGCCTCCGTCCCTCTCACCGCCAGTCCACTTCTACGGATCGTTGAGGAAACAGGCCCAGAGGTAAAACACCTGAGTTGTATTTTGTTCAGAGTGATTGCCAATGTCCATCTTACTGAAGCCAACTTCACAGCTTTATAGAATATGAACAAACTCAAAAGTGTAAAGGAATTGATATATGTGTGCCTTTCGTAGCCGTGCTGAAGGCAACAACATGAGTACCGAGCAGGTCGCTCAGGTAGATCCTGCAGCATGTTGTGGTCGTGGCTATATACCGGACATCTTTTTTCTTGATCCCCATCGACGCCAGGAGTTCAGAGGTAGAAAGTGTATTTACCTCTGGCATTATTTTTTGCAAAGATTTGGCTGCGCGTTCACCTGCAAGGTCACTAACCCAGACAAACCTCTATACACCGTGAATCCTCGTTGAACAATGTTCCTTCTTTTCTTTTCTTCTTTTTTTTTCTTCTTATAGTACGAGAAACATCAGATGATGATCACAAAGAGATGTCACTCCTACTGTGATGGTCACAGCGACGTATAACGCAATAAATCTCGTTCAGTTTACCAACATAGAAATTGATATTCCTCATTACGTAAATATTTCTGAATACTTTGTTCATTTCAGCCCACTGATAAATCCTCAGTTGCACTTAGCTATATCATGTAAACTGCTTTGAGATCCCAGATGATATTCTTACTGTGATTTCTGATAACACTATTGCCAGATGATGTCTGCCTGTGCTCGGTTGGCGGTGGTGGTGTTGGCTGTGGTGGCAGCGGTGGTGGCTGAGCCCAGCTACCCTCGTCCGTCCCCCTGCTACCCCAAGACCCAGTACGTCACCCAATACAAGACGCAAGTCCAGCAGGTCAGTACTAAAGGGAGGTCTAGGAGTCAGGTCCAACATGGTATTGCTAGAGGAAGATTTATGACACTGGATGGAAAACAATATAGGACAACCAGTTATTAAAGAAGATTAAAGATTATACTAATGTAGGTCCAGCAAGTCTGTACTGGAGAGTGCATCGAAGAAGGGATTAGTTGCTAGAGCAGTCCCAGCTTATCACATCGTATACTGAAGAGGACTCAGAGATGTACTCACGTTGGCGTCACCTGAGGGACAGTACGGAGGAACCTAGGGGATGAGATGGTGGAACAGTTTTCAAAGATGGGTTGCTAAGCCATGATAACCTAGATTGCATTGGAGGATTCAAGGGATGAGATGCTGTAACCACTGAGGAAAGAATCAGAAGTGGGAGAGTGGGGTAATTTCATTGAATCATTGCTGGATAATCCATTTACAAACCATGAACAAAAACTTGAAAAAAAGATAAATATACATTTTTCTTTTTTCTTTCTTTTTTGGTAAATTGGTTACATGATATATTCATCTTCCAGGTCCCTGTGTATTCAACTGTGTACAAGACCCAGGTTATCCCAACCACTTTATACCAAACACAGTACCAAACCCAGTACCAGACCCAGTACAAGACCCAATATGTTCCCCAGTATGTCACCCAGACCGTTTATAAGACTCAGGTTCAATACGTGACTCAGGTCCAGACCCAATACCAGACCCAGTACCAGACTCAATACGTCACCACTACCCAACTTGTCCCAACTTACGTCACCCAAGTTGAATACCAAACCCAGTACCTGACCCAAACCCAGTACCAGACTGTATACAAAACAGAGTACAGGCCCCAGTACGTAACCACAACTCAGGTACAGTACCAGACCCAGTACCAGACCCAAGTGGTGCCCCAGTACCACACCGTCACCCACACCCAGCAGAGCTACAAGACCGTCTGCCCCAAGCCTGCCTACGGCTACGGTTACGGTCGCTGAGCACGCAGCTATGCAGCTCTTCGAGAGATGCTCTAAATTATTCACTGTTCATGCAAGATAACCGTATCACACCTCCAATGTATATAATAAAACTGCGTCAAATATTGTTCAGCTTTTTTGAAATCCAAAGTGTCCTTCTATAGTTACATTCACTTTACACCAATGTAAACGAGCATGATTATACAGAAGAATGATCGATTTCATTTGGTTTCTCTTGTGAAGATTCACGTATTTGCCTGTAAGAAAACCTTGGATTGTAATCATACACTAGAAATGTACACATATGAGCAGACACATGCATGTAATACAGAAAATATAATATTGTTACAAGAGATGTTATCTCTTAAGGATGACGGATCAGTTAATGAGGAAATACATATCCCATTCTTGAAATAACAATATTATGGACATTCTAGAAGATAATGATTATCAACTGACGGAAAACAAAAGATCCACATTCATAACATAAATGTATATAACCTTTTGCGTGTGTGTTCAATCAGGTTAGACATAAGTAATTTTTTTTCCAGTACTGGAAATCCTATGAATTTCCCATTATGACCGAATATTTCTGCAGAAAAGAGACAAATAGACAACATGCGGTTCAGTACGGAAATGGGATGAAGTGTTGTCAGTTTCTTAAAAGAATGACATTCGGTTGACAAGGATCAGGATGTTTTTGACTTCTGTCTTTTTTCTTATATGTTGATCTGACCTGACCGGTGGGGTTATACAGCATGTAAGGAAGCACAATGGTGCCATCTTTATGTACCAAAGGACGCCACAGGTGGGGAACCAAAATGTGCAGCTGTACCCACAGAAACGTAACGACTGAAGACGTTTGCTGAGAAGGTCTACAACACAGGGAAGAAAACTTCACCTCCGAACGCTGATGATTTAGCTGATGATGATGTGGTGGTGGTTGACTGTCCAGAGTTTCGATGAGGTCAATGATGGTGAAGGCCACAGAGGCCACAGAAGTCTTGGTTCGATGAATAAAGTTTACGAAGATAAGGGGCATTGGTTGGTAGCGCAGACCTGCTTACTAGGAAAATGTAGGGAGTCTCTTATTAAAGTCTGTGTAAACCGAATCATATACAGAATTTTCAGAGTAAGTTGGAGATCCTGTATGAGACCAATTGGTTGCAACCCAATGAAAGATTGTGCGCTTATTCACTTCGGTACTTGAGAGACACTTGAAGTCTTCCACTCAAGGAGGCATTGTGAATTATGAGGGAAACATTAATGATGGAGCAGACGTGGTTTGGATTGTTCAGGAAAAATCTTGTAGGGCCTCAATAGAGCGCTTTATCTTGAGGCTGTCACCACTTGGCTACTTCAAACTTATGGACTGATTCGGAAGATGACCGCGCCAAAAGGGAGGCTTAAAAGTAAATGCTGTCAAGGTGGGGAAGTCTCTGGTGGCTGGTGGCGAAATATTTGTCAATGAGTTGGGATTCTTCTTCTTCACTGGAGTAAGGAAAGAAGGGAGCATTGCTATTTCAGGCCACAATACTCATTCAATTCATCTTATCACTGGCTAGTGTTGATCAGCTTCATGTGTTGTAGCTTGATAGAATAATAAGATTTCATCACTGTGTTGTTTCTCCGATGACTTTTTTATGAAGAATCTTTGGAGGTAATTGTTGTCGTGGCAAAATATCTGGTCTCGTTGCCACATCAGTCTGCCAATGCCGGGCGTGGTTCTGGGCGCGTGAGATGCGTGCTGTCTTACAGATCTCTCGAGAGTCAAAGAGCTTGCCTTGTCATCCCATTCAGTTTCTATGTCATCCACACCTAACACTTCAGCAGTGACCAGGGATAACGAGTAATGACGTACTGCAGAGTCGGTAATCGGTTTGTATGTCTCAACATTCGGCTACAGATGCTGGGTCATCATGGAGTTAATATAGAATGGTTTGTGTGAACTACAATCAGTGCGCGCTGCTGGCTTAAATCAGAATAAGGTCAAAAGCCTTCTGACCAAGTGTAGAAGTTTACAGCTTGTGTCATTGTGATGTTGCAGCTGTTTTTGCAGGTTCCTGCAACATATGCTCTACCTGCTTTCCGCATTTGAGCCTATTACTATGTGTACAACATTTCTGTCAGGATGCCTCCAGCTGTGCTGAACGTATAGCAGAGGTTATATTAGCTTGGATGGAGTTCTGCGTTCCTTCCTCTACCGGATCTTTCTCCCAAAATAATGGTTCGATCGCACCTGCTCTGGTGCCTGTAGCATCAGGGACTGAGCCCACTGGGCCATGTGACGCTTCCCATTCCCTGATTCCAACATATTCTCATAGAAATAATGTGGGTGAATTTGAATTCTAGTGATAGGTCTCCGTATTCTCAACCAAAAACATTCCCAATAACTTTTGTAATTCAACCTCTTCCCTTTTCTTTCTATCTGATCAATATGTAGTTAATTCTTCAACAAAGGAAACCGCTCTATCGGTACTTAGTTTACCCTTAATTTCATTTTAGATGATTCCATGTTTCGACCTTCTACCCCTTCTCACTGAATCTATGCCTTCTATATTTTCCTTGTATGGGATCTCAAGAGCACTTTCGCACCTTCAGGTAGGCACAGCGTTAGAGCGAAATGACACACCCACTCGAGTCTATAGGAAGAGTGCTCCCAACTTAGCTCCGAGCTTTGCTCGCCTATTTCTTCTTTGTCTAAAATTTTTAACTATTCCCTCTTGATAGCAAGCCTTCTTGGGACCCATGCCTGAGAGAGGAGACCATTCTTCCAGCTATGTTTCCACTGTTTTCATTTATGTTGTTTCGAAAGTCCTTGAAGCTCTCCTTAATTCTCGCTTTCTCTGACACTTAGGATCCCATTTTCTTCTTTCTGATCACCAGTATGACTTCCGCTGTGCGAGGGATACTGGTAATCTTTTCTCCCGTGTGATTTATATCTGGTCCTCCTCTCTTATGGATCATAGTGAATCGTCTGTCGCACTCTTCGACATCGGTAAAGTGTTTCATAGAGCATGGCATATGTCTATGCTTCCTAAACTTCCTTCTTTAGGCTTTTCTTCTTCTCTCTGTTCTCTTCGAAGTCGGTCCATTGCAGTAACTATGTTGTAGAGACATCCAACTGTAAACAGGGATGTTGAGTCACCTACTCTTTCTCTCTCCCATAAATGATTGTGTCTCCCCAACTTATAACTTTATTCAACTCTTACGTTGTTGATTCTACACTCCACACTTCAGCTTAGTTTCCCTCCTCTTCTTATTCTGATACTCATTCTCTTTCTTGCACTGAAGACATCTTTCATAATTTAGATTTACCCAACGCGGAGGCAGACTGTAAACTAATCCTATTCAGTAATGTTTAAATACAATTTCCTCACATAGCTCTTTCTAAATATCACTCGGTTCCATATGCTGAGTTTCAAAACTGCAAATCATCCCTAAAATAACATAAACATGTCAAGCAAAAACCAATTCCTCTACTCAGTCTTAGGAACCCCACAACATCAACATCAAATCCGCTTCCTAAAAGCTGGCGTTGCTGTCTAAGGTGCCAAAGTTTTTTCTTTTTTTTTTTTGAGCAGATTTTTACATATGTGTAGGATTCTTTTTGCCCAGGTGTGGAGTTCTGCTCGCCTCTTTTTGGGATGGCGCTCCCTCCACACACCGGTGAGCCAGAATGGAATCATAAGTCTCATTAATTCTCCAAGCATCATCTCCATACAATTCCCCTTTTCATTCTCCCTGAGGTTGCTGCCCCTCCCTATTCTGCAAGTATCATTTCGGCCAGTATTCTTGTGATATGTCTGCTTGTGTTCGTACTACCCATAGTTTCTCTATGAAACCGACCGCTTAAATACCGACCATTATAACGCTTCTCTCTTTCCTCGAAAAAAGATAACTGTATAAGTCTCTTTCTTCCTTCCTCTCTTCCTCTGCTTTCCTTTACGGCCTTTTTATCCTTAGGAGTCAGATCTACGGCACCTGAGGAGCTTTGACGAATTTCTTAAACTTTTCTTCTCATATTCTGTTTTGCTTTAACCCAAAATGGTTATGATCTGCGCATGGTTTGTCTGTGCAAATGTTGTCTAATTATCTTATCACTTATCCACCGAGGGATGGATGTTCAAACACAGTTTCACCGAAACCATTCATATCAATTCGACGTTATATATTCAAAGAAGCATCAACAGGAACACACATTTCCAGCAAATACTCTACACTGAATATATCATCATCAGAATGTACAATTGCTACCTGATTATAAGTAATCGCAATACGTAAGGTGGATAGCTTGTACAGAGCTCTGCACTCTAGGGATAGAGGAAACAGACTGATTCGTCGGCTGCACGTCAGGTAACTGGTCTTTGAGTGAAGTCATGACTCCAGTAGGGTTGGAGTAAAAGGAGTTGGACCAGCCTAATCCCCTCTGACCCAGATGATGGTAATGAATACCTTACTGTTTCCTGTGTCAAAGTATTGTTGTTACTTCTACTGTTAGGCGATTTATCATCAAACAGCGATATTGTGGAACGTATGTTGGCTTAGATGTTAATTACTGAGGCGTTCCCTGATGTGTACAGCCTCTAAAATTAGTAACATTCAACAGTTTTTACATCAAGCGATTATTTGGTTGTCTTTCACGTTGATTTCCTGTGTTAGTTTCGTTCCGAGGTGGTGTCAGTGATGATTTCTGATTCCTCCTTGTTGCAAGCGTAGAGACTCTGACTGGTCTTGTTAGTCGTGTGACCAATGTTGTTCACGTTGCAAGTTGCACGGTCCCCGGTGTTTGCAGCTCTATTTAGAAACCTCCCACTGGTGCGGGCCAGCAGCTCAGAACTCCCGACCATATTGATCCTCCTGACTCGAGGTGATGTCTTACGATTGTTATAAGTCACTAAATGATCCTAACATTTTCATCTACTTCCTCAGCTTAACGTGAACACAGTACTGTTGTAAGTATTTTATTTGCTAATTTGCAAATCGTTCCATATGTTTCTAAATCCGTTGAAGATAAAGTGCTTCGCCTCATTCGAGGTAAATCGTTTGTCCTCAAGTAAAATCAGACGAATCAAGTCTTAAGTAACTTGATAGATCAAGATTATCAAGCACTTTGATAATTTTAAGTGCTCTCCATGGATCACCTCTTACCTTTCTCTATTCTAAGCTAAATAGATTCAGGTTGTTTAATCTGTTCTCGCAAGATTTGTTTCTCAGTCCAGCAATCATCTAGGTTCTACATGATAGCTCGACGCTCTCCATTCTGTCTTTCTTTTTTATGTAGGGTGACCAAAACTGATCACATAATTCAAGATGTGGACGAACCAGTGATCTGTAAAGTAAGGGTGAGCTCGCTCGACTTGAATTCGAAGGCTTTACCTATCAATCTAAGAATTTCTTTCGCTCTTTTAACTGCTTCTGTACATTGCTTACCTGGTTTCAGGCCACCAGAGATTATCACGTCCAAGTTTTTTTCCTCATTTACCTTTTTCACTTCAGCAGAATTCATATTGTAGCTTGCCTTTTCGTTTTTTCTATCGACAAGTAAAGCTTGGTTCTTGTCGATATTAATATCAATTTGCCACTTATGAGCCCAGTTCATCAGTGTGTCTGTTAATTTGAAGCTGTAGACTTTCTAGTTCATTTGTAAACTTATCTCCTAGCTTTGCATTACAAGAGAATTTTGATAACTTGCAATGCAGCCAATTATCAATATCAATGAATATGAAAACGAGAACCGGTACCAAGACTGATCCTTGCAGCACTCCACTTGTTACGTCTAACCATTCTGAGGTTTGACCATTAATCACACCTCTGTGCTTACGGCTAATCAACTAAATTTCTATTCACTGAAGTACAACTCCATCAGTGTCATGAGCCTTAATTTGTACAGGTAACCTTTGACGCAGAACCTTATCGATAACTTTTTGAAAATCTAGAAAGATAACATCAACTTGATTTCCTTTCGTCAGACATATTGATCGTATCATAAAAAAGATCAAGCAGATTTGTCAGACATGAGCGATTTCGTCAAAAGGCCTGCTGAGAATTGTTTATCAAGTGGTGGTCCCCTGAATGGATAACAGTATTATCTCGAATAATGGTTTTCATAAGTTTTCCAACTACAGATGTAAAACTAATAGGACGATAATTTCTTGGTAGCGACTTTTTACCTTTTTTTAAATGTCTGTGTTGCATTGGCAAATTTCCACTCATCTGGAACTTTTTACCGTAGCAAAGTGACATTGAAAAGGGCAGTCAAGGCTTAACTTATTTTTCCCTTCGTTCATTGTTCTCGGACAAAAATCATTTATTCAAATTCCATTTGTTACTACAAGTATGTCTTCAACATTCATGTCAGTTTGCCGAAGAACGTGCCAGTCTCCTATCACTGAAACCGGATTCAGGGAACGGGCAGTGTCATCGATCGTAAGTTCAGATGCAGAAGTCATGTACTACTCATGCCCTGGCTTCGTTGTTGTCTTGAAGCAAGTCACCGTTTTCCGTAATCAATGGACCCGTTGACTGGGTAATGACTCTCTTGCCTCTAACATAACTACAAAATTCCTAAGTGTTTCCTTTGCTATGTTCAGCAATATACGCTTCATGTTGACGTATACAATGTATATTTCTCTTATTTTCTCTGGGTAAATCTACACAACTATTTCTATCGTGTTTGTTGTTGGATTCCTTGAATTTCTTATGGGCTACTTAGATAACAAGCATTCCTTTCTTTTTCAACCATTCCACTGCCCTGGTTTCAGTTTAGATATAGACTGTCTTCACCAATGTTTCCACTGCTGTTTTTAAGGTTTTTCTGATGCTTTTCCAGGCTACCTTCATGTCATTTTCATTGACCATATCATTCCAGATTTGCGGTCAACAGCAAAGCGGAGACGATTAGAATTTGCCCGTTTGAAATCGGATATTCTTTGTGACTACCATCTAGACCAACATCTTATGTAATGATGACAGCGATCTCAAAAGCACTTATTCGATGATCACTGGTGAGAGAGAAGAAGGATTTACTTTCGGGTGTCTCAACACCCACAGCGCTGCTGTCAGACGCTGATTCTCTCAACAAGCTGGATATGACAGCGTTCTGAGGGACATGTAGCCTGTGTGTTAGTTATCTTATCAGTAGCTGCAGATATATTTCTTTAACTTATCTCTCGGGATTCTGCTAATACACTTGAAATTAGTCTCGTCTCGAAGGATGTTTCAGCACTTCTCTAAGTATGTATCACGACAGAGCACGACTTGAGTCGCTGATTTATTTGCTTTTAAGAAAGTCTGGAAGCCAAATCTTTAATGATGGTGAAATCTTTATTTCCTAAGAAACGATTTATGTGCACCAACGGGAGAATCCTAACCCTATATCAGGTGTTGTGGGTTATCTGAGACCACATGCACTATCACTATGCAAGTGTCTCTTGTTCTTTGATTTGATTTTCCCTTTCTTTATATTAACATAATAGTACTGAAGAACAATTAACCAGTGAATAAGCAAATGGGGTGGGGAAGTTTTCATTACCCCGCAAACTACTGCTAAAAGACAGCAGAAGACTGTGATGAGGAAGAATCCACACACAAGTAGGTTTAGTTTATGAAAACCAGTCCTTCTGACTAGTTTGCAGGAACTGTTTAAGGTTAACTGCTTAAAGATAACATTTTGATATATATGGAAGGAGATGATCAAACGACAGCTTTTAGCAACGGATCATAAACATTACTGCATTTCCTTTCCACTAAAGTTCCGTCCGTTGCCAGGTGGTAGAAATACATTATATGGGTCAATTTTCCTGCTGACTCACGTCTCTCATGCTGGAACAGGTTTCGTCTCTGGAAATCTAGTAACATTCCAGATCCTGTTTCTCGACGGAAATATGAATCCAGCAACAGCAAAGTTCCAGTTTCATTAGGAACTCACCGTCGTGTGAACCTTGCGTCGAACCGGTTAACCCGGAGGATTTCCTCGCTATATAAACCAGCGCCGTCTCTTCCAGCGTCAGTTCGGTGTTGTGGTTTGTGCAAGGAAGAACTCTTGAGGTAAACTCCTACGTTATATTTCGCTCATAGAGCCATCTATGTCCAAAGTATTGATGGTAGGTGTCAATTGTAAAGTAACACGTCCCTTGATGCTAAATTACCACAGAATGCATACATATAGGTCATTACAACGTATGATTCCGGGACCTGCAGTATTGTGCTCCTTCTTTGGGTGGGTACAGTGTTAAAGCGTACTCTTCGTTGACATTCACCCGAAAGCTTTGCATGAACCCCATGTCAGTGGCTTAGGCAAAGAGGGAGTAAGGAAGTAGGGATTTACTTTTTGTCTAGATAGAAGTAAACTGGAGGATAAGCTATCTTAATACATCATCTTCCCTCGAGCAGCTAAGCTGTGAAATATTCTTCCTTGCTGTGCCTTTTCCTCCTCACATAACCTTTCTTCCTTTAAGAGTTAGGTCTTCGAACACACGAGGAGCCCTGATGAATTTCCACTTTTTCTCTCACTTTTTCCTTTCACCCTTGCTTGGGGCACGATACTTTCCGTGCCATGTGAAAAAATATACTAGTGATATTGAGCAGCCTCTGTGTATCATTATTCACTGTGGGCCACCTTGTTTTCCAGCACTAGAAGCTAGAGATCTTTATCATTAAGATATCATCCGATCATTACTCTGCTATCTTAGATACCCATAAGAACAGAAAATTAGATTAAAGACTATATGGACACACAAGAAATACTTAACATATTGTTATCTCAGGCAGGTGATGCTTCCTCACCTCTTCGTCATAATATCATAGAAGGTATCTTAAGTTTTGAAATGTTATATTTCCTTAAAGTGATTTTTGATCACACCGTTGCCAGATGACGTCTGCCTGTGTTCGTGTGGTGGTGGTGGTGTTGGCTGTGTTGGCAGCGGTGGTGGCTGAGCCCAGCTACCCTCGCCCGACCCCCTGCTACCCGAAGACCCAGTACGTCACCAAGTACAAGACAGAGATCCAGCAGGTCAGTACTCTTGGGAGATACAAGGGATGAGGTGCTGGGATGGGTTCATGGAATGGTCTGCCAAGGCAGGTCCACCTGATTGGTGCTGGAAATTCATGAGTTAGGAACAAAATGTGATGGTGGGATAGATCTGTATTATCACTGCTGGACAATATATTATCTGGTCGTGTAAGGAAGGTCTTTTGGATACTTATGATAAAGACTTGGTAACGATCCACTTAAACGTTAAGAAAACTACTTATTACAGTCTGGCTTATTTCTATTCAATTTTTCAGGTCCCTGTGTACTCGACTGTGTACAAGACCCAGGTTATCCCGACAACATTCTACCATACACAGTACCAAACCCAGTACCAGACTGTGTACAAGACCGAATATGTTCCCCAGTATGTCACCCAGACCGTCTATAAGACTCAGGTTCAGTATGTGACTCAAGTCCAGACCCAGTACAAGACCCAGTATCATACTCAATACGTCACTACTACTCAACTTATCCCAACTTACGTCACCCAAGTTGAATACCAAACACAGTACGTGACCCAAACCCAGTACCAGACTGTGTACAAAACAGAGTACAGGCCCCAGTACGTAACCACAACTCAGATCCAGTACCAGACCCAGTACCAGACCCAAGTGGTCCCAGAGTACCATACCGTCACCCACACCCAGCAGAGCTACAAGACCGTTTGCCCCAAGCCTGCCTACGGCTACTGAAGTACTGGGCACGCAGCAAATTCAAGCGATCTCTAACGTCATCTGTATATAATAAAGTTTCGAGGATGTTTCGCTGACATTTATTTTCCCGTTTTGTCTTGTACATCTACCTGCTGCAGGCATAAAAACAGATGAACTCTAAAGAGACTTAAGTCCTGGATAATCGTTTCTGTCTAAATTTATCAAGTACATGATCGATCATTCTTGCAATACTTGTTGATTTAGTTTTATAAATATCATATCAGCGTGTTCTTGCTGGCGAACTCTACCTGTATGTGGTTACGATCTGAGTGAAAAGTCACTTTCGGCGAGATTGTATGATCGTCACTGGACGAAAAGGAGTACTCACGAGTGAAGGATCTTCTTATACCAAAGGAGTCTTGCATATCCTGCTTCTGATTGTAGGTCATCCCTGATGCAGCGGTATCCCCGAAAACAATATCCTTAAGACATGTAAATAATGAATCAATTCTTACGTTTCCTATTAGGTAAACTTTGCCTTATCAGACGCTAAAAAAGTATACAGATAAGCAATTACAGACACAAGTGTTCAATAGATAAGAAATATTGAGGAAACAAATGGTTATCAGAAACACTGTCTCTTGAGAATGATGGATGGGTACATGGACGAGAATATACACCATAGTTAAACCAAAAACGCTCGGGTTAATCAAAAAAAGAAGTTATCAGACTAATCAAACACAACAACAGTTTTTATATTCTCTTGAAATTATATGCCTATTGAATTTCCTTGGCATATATTCAACAATGAAATCACATTTTGATGAGATCTTTTTTTTTTTTGAGCAAGTACTACAGAGTTTCTTACTGATTTCCTGCAAGGACTGACAGCTTCTGCAGGAAAAGGACTCATATATAGCGTGTAATATCATTTTGTTCTTGAACGATGTATTGAGTTTCCAGGGTTATTTCTGTCCATTATCACTAATGGTGTTCACATTGGCTGAGGAGCAAATATTCCACCTGCGGTCTAGACGAGATCGGATGGTCTTGATGAGGCTGTGTCGCTGAACTGCAGCTGGGACACTATGGACCTCACTTGGGGATCGGCGATGGTGATTATGCAAAACATTCTTCTCAAACTGTTGGGTAAAGTCCATATGATGGATGGAAGTAGCCTAGGATGAGCGCCTCTTGCCTGTGGTGTTGGATGGATTGTGATGATTTGGCATGTCCTTTCCTTCACCATTTCTAAAAATTACTCTCGTGCTCTGGACTTGGATGATAACTAAGCGTGTCATGTACAGGCTAGTTTGAGAAAAGACATGAGTTGTATTGATGATCAAGACAGACACGCAGTGCAGGCACTTCGTGTGTGTGAAGATGTTATAGAATATCATTAGAAATGTTCATGATCGTATTGACATGTTCCTTTCATTATAGTCTACTGTCCGAAGCCAACAGGGAACCTTGGTGGACTAAATAATCTGAAGGGGACGGAACCCACTGAAACTGTAGACATTAAGACATGGATGATAGCAAGGCTAACGTGCAGAACTAGGGTTCTACATTCATTCGTGATGAAGTCCTCGGCGGTGATCTAGTTCTACATTCATTCGTGATGAAGTCCTTGGCGGTGATCTAGTTCTACATTCATTTGTGATGAAGTCCTTGGCGGTGATCTAGTTCTACATTCATTCTTGATGAAGTCCTTGGCGGTGATCTAGTTCTACATTCATTCGTGATGAAGTCCTTGGCGGTGATCTAGTTCTACATTCATTCGTGATGAAGTCCTTGGCGGTGATCTAGTTCTTGGAACTCTTAAGTGTTTTCCATAAGGAAATCCAGAGTGGAGAGTTATAGTCAGTGTCTACACCTCTGGTAGATTGACTGACGTACCCATAAGGAACCCATATCTTTGTTTACTGTGAGACCTCACAGACGAGGGACTAGAAGACAGAGATGGCCCAAAAAACGAGTGCAGTCTCACGACTCTCACTGAAGAAGTCTTTGAGCCATAGAGTGAAACTCTTCACTGCCCAAGGTTGATGACCTTGTTGTTGATTGTTACGGGTGACTAGGTCCAAAGCTTTAGTGAAGTCAGCGAAGGTGAAAGCTAAACAGGCCATGCCTTTCTCTAACCCGCATACACAGGCCTTCCCTCTCTCTAACCTGCAATTCATGAAGTTTCAGAAACTAACTATGTCGTGGGTTGTGAAAGGATCTTCATGGTACAAACTTCCGAGGGTCTATGAAATCGGTAATATCTACGTAAACCCAATACAACAAAATTTTCTCATGGTAAACTGAGGATCAGGGTAATGAACAGGCTGCAACTGATTGAGAGATTAGGAGATTGTGGACCTCGATATTTGTTTAAGAAGACAAACAATCAGAAGATCATCAGAGGAGCATTTTGACTGATAGAAGAAATACTGATGGTAGAAGAAAGGGACTTGGTTTCTTCATGGAAATATTGTTCGTTGAATTTCATAGGTACGTCTGTGGATGTCGTAGGGTGTTGTACGTTGAAGCTGTATAACTGTCCAGTTTCATCAAATCCATGTACTGATTCTGATGATGTTGGAATGTAGGCTAGACTGCAGGTAGTGCCAAGCTGGCAAAGTCTTAGTACTAACGACGAAGTGACTGGTAGTAAGCCGGTGAAGCGGGTAACACAAGGAGGAGGGAGTCTGCCTCTGCACACCACCAACCTCCTCTATTTTCCCAGACCAGCGAATGACGGTGGATTATATCAGGTATTTTAATCTTACAGATTAATGAGATTTCTTCACAGCGATGATGTCGCCAATTTCTATTCTCCAGAGGACCTCGTACAGGTACGTGTTGTGGCAGCGGGCCTCGCCTCAATGCTACATTAGCCTTATGATGCTGAGTGTGTGACCCAGGGTGCGTCATCTAGTTGGAGTCTCATAGTCATTTCAGGGTTGAAGCGATGATACACACATTACAACTAGTGTGTGAATGTGAGGAAATGAGTCTGTCCTTCATATCTCCTAGCGCAGGATCGCTAAGCTGGACCCGGCGAATTAGCATGAAATAAAAAGAAGCGATGAAAGGCTTTCGTAATGGTGCTGATACGATAACCCCAGTTTGTTCATGGGTCACCCAGTGTCCAGAGTGAGACATTGCGGAGCCAGTAAATGGTCTGCATGTCTTACCGTCGGCCCCGTGTGCTGGATCTAAGTGTGGGAAAGGAGTCATAAAACTTATTTATATTTACTACGGGCGATGGCTAGCATTACCTGGGTTGGGAGGTAGCAGTCAACTATAATAAGTTACGAGGGTCGTAACCGTGTGCGGAAGTATGTGAACTTTGTGATGATTGCTGCTGTTTCTGTAGGTCAGTGGGGTCGGTATCATCATGGACCTTGACCTACTCTACTCTCCCGGCCACAGCTTCCATACCTGACTATTTCTCTATTCATTTCTGAAGAGCCTCATCTCTCCATTGCTTTCTTTTCCATGATCTTATTTCCTCTAAAACCAAGTTTGTTTTCTAAGGGAGTGCCTCCCCTCTATACTATCATGACCAAGGGTGGTGTTTGCTTCTACTATGATATAT
>JAUUDZ010399636.1:0-12812 GCA_032361705.1 Panulirus versicolor | reverse complement strand
GGTACTGTAGCTCCTGAACAAGACCCAATTATTGTAGCTCAGGAACAAGACCCAGTTACTGTAGCGTATGAACAAGAACCTAGGTAATGTACTTCCTCAACACGACCAAGGAAATATAGTTCCTAAACAAGACCAAGGTACTTTAGCTCTTGAACAAGACCCAGGTACTGTAGCTCCTTAAAAACACCCAGGTACTGTAGCTCCTTAAAAACACCCAGGTACTGTAGCTCTTGAACAAGACTCAGTTACTGTAGCTCCTGGACAAGACCCAGGTAATGTACTTCCTGAACACGACCCAGGAAATATAGTTCTTAAAAGAAACCAAGGAACTGTAGCTCCTTAACAAGTCACAGTTACTGTAGCGCCTTAACAAGATCCAGGTACTGTAGCTCCTGAACAAGAACCAGGTACTGTAGCTCCTGAACAAGACCCAAGTACTTTTTTCCAGAAGAAGACCAAGGTAATGTAATTCCTGAACACGACCAAGGAAATATAGTTCCTAAACGGGACCAAGGTAATGTAATTCCTGAAAAAGACAGAGGTATTGTAGCTCCTGAAAAAGACACAGGTAATGTTCTTCCTGAAAACGACCCAGGAAATATAGTTCCTAAACGGGACCAAGGTACTGTAGCTCCTGAAACAAGACCCAGGTACTGTAGCTCCTGAACAAGACCCAAGTACCATAGCTCCAAAACACGACCTGCGTACTGTAGTTCATGAAAATGACCGAGGTACTGTAGCTCCTGAACAAGATCAGTGTACTGTAGCCCCTGAACAAGACCCAGGTACTGTAACTCCTGAACAAGACCCACGTACTATAGCTCCTGAACAAGACCCAGGCAGTGTACTTCCTAAACACGACCCAGGAAATATAGTTCCTTAATGAAACCAAGGTACTGTAGCTCCTGAACAAGACCCAGGACATGTAGCTCCTGAACAAGATCTAGGTACTGCAGCTCCTGAACATGACCCAGGTACTGTAGCTCCTAAACAAGTCCCAGGTATTGTAACTCCTGAACAAGACCAAGGTACTGTAGCTCCTAAACAAGACCCAGGCAATGTAGCTCCTGAAAAAGACGAAGTTACTGTAGCTCCTAAAAAGCCTCAGGTACTGTAGCTCCTGAACAAGACCCATGTAATATACTTCCTGAAAACGACCCAGGAAATATAGTTCCAAAACGAGACCATGTTACTGTAGCACCTGAACAAGACCAAGCTTCTGTATCTCCTTAAAAGGACCCAGGTATTGTAGCTCCTGAACAAGACCAAGGTACTGTATCTCCTTAAAAAGACTCAGGTATTGTAGCTCCTGAACAAGACCCAGGTATTGTAGCTTCTGAACAATTTCCAGGTCCTGTAGCTCCTGAAACAGACCCAAGTACTGTAGCTCCTCATCAAGACCAAGGTACTATAACTCCTGAAGAAGACCCAGGTACTTTAGCTCCAGAATAGGACACAGAGAATTTACTTCCTGAACACGACCCAGGAAATATAGTCCCTAAACAAGGCCAAGGCACTGTAGCTCCTGAACAAGATCCAGGTATCGTACCTCCTGAACAAGACCCAAGTACTGTAGCTCCTGAACAAGACCCAGGTACTGCAGCTCCTGAACAGGGCACAGGCACTGTAGCTCCTGAACAAGACCCAGGTACTGTAGCTCCTAAACAAGACAAAAGTACTGTAGCTCCTGAACAAGATCCAGGGAACATACTTCCTGAATAAGACACAGGGAATGTACTTCTTAAACACGACCCAGGAAATGTAGTTCCCAAACGAGACCAAGGTACTGTAGCTCCTGAAAAAGACCCAGGCACTGTAGCTCCTGAACAAGACCCAGGTACTGTAGCTCCTAAACAGGGCACAGGTACTGTAGCTCCTGAACAACACCCAGGTAATGTTCTTCCAGAACACGACCCAGGAAATTTAGTTCCTAAACGAGACCAACGTACTGTAGCTCCTGAATAAGACACAGGTACTGTAGCTTCTGAACAAGACCCAGGTACTGTATCTCCTTAACAAGACCCAGGTACTGTCGCCATTGAACAAGAGCCAGGTATTGTAGCTCCAGAACAAGACCAAGGTACATTAGCTCCTAAAAAAGACCAACGTACTGTAGCTCATGAACAAGACCCAAGTACTGTAGCTCCTGGACAAGAACCTAGGGAATGTACTTCCTGGATACGACCAAGGAAATATAGTTCTCAAAAGAGACCAAGGTACTGTAGTTCCTGAAAAAGACCCAGGTACTGTAGCTCCTGAACAAGACCCAATTATTGTAGCTCAGGAACAAGACCCAGTTACTGTAGCGTATGAACAAGATCCAGGTAATGTACTTCTTGAACACGACCTTGGAAATATAGATACTAAACGAGACCACGTTACTGTAGCTCCTTAACAAGATCCAGGTACTGTAGCTTCTTAAAAAGACCCAGGTACTGTAGCTCTTGAACAAGACTCAGTCACTGTAACTCCTGGAAAAGACCCAGGTAATGTACTTCTTGAACACGACCCAGTAAATATAGTTCCTAAACAAGAGCAAGGTACTGTAGCTCCTGAACAAGACTCAGGTCCCGTAGCCCTTGAACAAGACCCAGGTACTGTAGACCTTGAACAAGAACCAGGAACTGTAGCCCCTGAACAAGACCAAGGTACTGTACCTCCTGAACAAGACACAGGTACTGTAGATCACGAACAAGACCCAGGTATCGTAGCTCCTGATCAAGATCTAGGTAATGTACTTTCTGACCACGACCAAGGTACTGTAGCTCCTGAACAAGACCCACATACTGTAGCCCCTGAACAAGACCATGGCACTGCATATCCTGAACAAGACCAAGGTACTGCAGCTCCTGAACAAAACCCATGTCCCGTAGCTCCTCAACAAGACCCAGGTACAGTAGCTCCTGATCAACACCAAGGTAATATACCTCCTAACCACGACCCAGGAAATATATTTCCTAAAAGAGAACAAGGTGCTATAGCTCCTGAAAAAGACCCAGTTACCGTACCTCCTAAACAAGACCCAGGTACTGTATATCCTGAACAAGATCCAGGTACTGTATCTCCTGAACAAGACCCACGAACTGTAGCTCCTGAACAAGACCAAGGTACTGTAGCTCCAGAACAAGACCCAGGTATTGTATCTCCTGAACAAGACCCAGGGACTATAGCTTCTGAACAAGACCAAGGTACTGCAGCTCCTGAACAAGACCCAGGTCCTGTATCTCATGAATAAGACTCAGGCACAGTAGCACCTGATCAAGACCCAGGAAAATTACTTACTGAACACGACCCAGGATATATAGTTTCTAAACTAGAACAAGGTACTGTAGGTCCTGAACAAGACCCAGGTACTGTAGCTCCTGAACAAGACCCAGGTACTGTAGATCCTGAACAAGACCCAGGTACTGTAATTCCTGAACAATACCCAGGTACAGTAGCTCCTGAAAAAGACCCAGATACTGTGGCTGCTAAACAAGATCCAGGTACTACAGCTTCTGAAAAAGACCCAGGTTATATACTTCCTCAACACGACCCAGGATATACAGTTCCTAAACATGACCAATGTACTGTAGCTCGTGAACAAGACCCAAGTACTGTAGCTCCTAAACAAGGTCCAGGTATTGCAGCTCCTGAACAATTCTCAGGTACTGTATCTCCTGAAAAAGATCCAGGTACTATAGGTCTTGAACAAAACACAGGCACTGTAGCTCTTGAACAAGATCCAGATACTGTTCCTCCTGAACAAGACCCAGGCAATGTACTTCCTGAACACGACCTAGGAAATATAGCTCCTAAAAGAGAGCAAGGTACTGTAGTTCCTGTACAAAACCCAGGTAATGTACTTCCTAAACACGACACAGGAAATATAGCTCCTAAATGAGAACAAGGTACTGTAGCTTCTGGACAAGATCCAGGTACTGTAGCACCTGAACAAGACATAGGTTCTGCAGCTACTGAACAACACCCAGGTACTGTATCTCCTAAACAAGTCCCAGGAACTGTACCTCCTGAACAATATACCGGTAATATACTTCCTGAAAACGACACAGGTACTGTAGCACCTGAACAAGATCAAGGTACTGTATCTTCTGAACAAGACCCAGGTACCGTAGCTCATGAACAAGATCCAGGTACTGTAGCTCCTGAACAAGACCCAAGTACTGTAGCTCCAGAACAAGACCCATGTACTCTAGTTCCTGAACAAGACCCAGGTAATGTACTTCCTGAACACGACACAGGAAATATAGTTCCTAAATGAGAACAAGGTACTGTAGCTTCTAAACAAGACCCAGGTACTGCAGCACCTGAACAAGACATAGGTTCTGCAGCTACTGAACAAGACCCAGGTACTCTATCTCCTAAACAAGTCCAAAGTACTGTAGCTCCTGAACAATATCAAGGTACTGTACCTCCTAAAAAAGTTACTGAACAACACCCAGGTACTGTATCTCCTAAACAAGTCCCAGGAACTGTACCTCCTGAACAATATACAGGTAATGTACTTCCTGAACACGACCCAGGTACTGTACCTCCTGAACAAGACCCAGGTAATGTAGCTCCTGAACAAGACCGAGGTAATGTACTTCCTGAACACGAGCCAGAAGATATAGTTCCTAAACGACACCAAGGTACTATAGCTCCTGAAAAAGACCCAGGCACTGTAGCTCCTGACCAACACATAAGTATTGTAGCTCCTGAAAAAGATCCAGGTAATGTAGCTCTTGAAAAGTCCCAGTTACTGTAGCTCCTGAACAACATCCAGGTACTGTAGCTCCTGAACAACATCCAGGTACTGTAGCTCCTAAACAAATCCCAGGTACTGTAGCTCCTGAACAAGACGAAGGTACTGTAGCTCGTAACCAAGCCTCAGGTAATGTAGTTCCTGAACAAGACCCGTGTAATATACTTCCTGAACACGACCTAGGAAATATAGTTCCTAAACGAGACCAAGGTACTTTAGCTCCTGAACAAGACCCAGGTACTGTACCTCCTTAAAAAGACCCAGGTACTGTAGCTCTTGAACAAGACTCAGTTACTGTAGCTCCTGAACAAGACCCAGATAATGTACTTCCTGAACACGACCCAGGAAGTATAGTTCCTAAAAGAGACCAAGGTACTGTAGCTCCTGAACAAGATTCAGTTCCTGTAGCTCTTGAACAAGACCAGGGTACTGTAGATCCTGAACAAGAACCAGGTACTGTAGCTCCTAAACAAGACCCAGGTACTGTAGCTCCTGACCAAGACCCAATTACTGTACTTCCTGAACAAGACCCCAGGTGCTGTACCTCCTGAATTAGACCCAGGTACTCTAGCTCCTGAACAAGACCCAGGTACTGTAACTCCTAAACAAGACCCAGATACAATATCTCCCGATCAAGACCCAGGTAATGTACTTCCTGAACACGACCCAGAAAATATAGTTCCTAAACGAGACCAAGGAACTATAGCTCCTAAACATGACTCAAGTACTATACCTCTTGAACAAGACTCATGTACTGTAGCTCCTGAACAAGACCTACGGAATGTTCTTCCTGAAAACGACCTAGGAAATATAGTTCCTAAACGAGACCAAGGTGCTATAGCTCCTGAACAAGACCCCAAGTAATGTATTCCTGACCACGACCCAGTAAATATAGATCCTAAACGAGACCAAGGGACTGTTGCTCCTGAACAAGACCCAGGTACTGTAGATCCTGATCAAGACCCAGGTAATGTACGTCCTGAACACGAGCCAGAAGATATAGTTCCTAAAAGAGACCTAAGTACTGTAGCTCCTGGACAAGACCCAGGTACTGTAGCTCCTGAACAAGACCTACGTACTATATCTCCTGAACAAGACCCAGGTAATGTAGCTTCTAAACAAGTCCCAGGTACTATAGCTCCGGAACAATATCAAGGTACTGTACCTCCTAAAAAATCTACTGAACAACACCCAGGTACTGTATCTCCTAAAAAAGTCCCAGGTACTGTAGCTCCTGAAAAGGACCCGTGTAATATGCTTCCTGAACACGACCTAGGAAAATTAGTTCCTAAACGAGACCTGAGAACTGTAACACCTGAACAAGACCCAGATACTGTAGCTTCTGAACAAGGTCCAGGTACTGGAGCACCTGAACAAGACTCAGATACTGTAACTCCTGAACAAGAACCAGGAACTGTACCTCCTGAACAATACACAGGTAATGTTCTTCCTGAACACGACCGAGATAATGTACCTCCTGAACAAGACCCAGGTAATGTAGCTCCTGAACAAGTCCCAGGTGATGTACTTCCTGAACAACACCCAGGAAATATAGCTTCTAAAAAAGAACAAAGTACTGTAGTTCCTGAACAAAACCCAGGTACTGTAGCTCCTGAACAAGACTCAGGTACTGTAGCTCCTGAACAAGAACCAAGTACCATAGCTCCAAAACAAGCTCCTGAACAAGTCCCAGGTACTGTAGCTCCTGAACAAGACCCAGGTACTGTAGCTCATGAACAAGATCCAGGTACCGTATCTCCTGAACAAGACCCAAGTACTGTAGCTCCTGAACATGACCCACGTACTATCGCTCCTAAACAATACCCAGGTAATATACCTTCTGAACACGACCCAGGAAATATAGTTCCTAAATGAGACCAAAGTACTGTACCTCCTAAACTGTAGCTCCTGAACAAGACCCAGATACTGTACCTTCTAAACAAGTCCCATGTACTGTAGCTCCTGAACAAGACCAAGGTATTGTAACTCCTAAACAGAACACAGGTAATATACCTCCTGAACAAGATGAAGGTAATGTAGCTCCTAAACAAGCCTCAGGTACTGTAGCTCCTGAACAAGACCCATGCAATATACTTCCTCAACACGACCGAGAAAATATAGTTCCAAAACGAGACCCAGGTACTGTAGCTCCTGAACAAGACCCAGGTACTGTAGCTCCTGAACATGACTCGGGTATTGTAGCTCCAAAAGAATTCCCAGGTACTGATACTCTTGAAAAAGACCCAGTTACTGTAGCTTGTTAGAATGGCAGCTTAACCGTAGTCTTCTGTTGATGATGTGGGTGTTGTTAGTATGGCAGGTTAACCGCAATCTCCTGTTGATCATGGTGGTGTTCTTACTATTGAAAATTTACCGTTGTCTTATGTTGATCCTGGTGGTGTTGTTAGTATGGCAGCTTAACCGTAGTCTTCCCTTTATGAAGATGGTTTTCTTAGCATGGCAGATTAACCGTAATCTCCTGTTGATCTTGGTTGTGATGTTTGCATGGCTGATTAACCGTAGTCTCCTGTTGATCATGGTGTTGTTAGCATGGCAGATTAACCTTAATCTTCTGGTGGTAATGTTGGTGATCTTAGCATCGCACATTAACCTTAGTTTTCTGTTGATTTTTGTGGTGTTGTTAGCATGACAGATTAAACGTAGTCTTCTGTTGATCTTGGTAGCGTTGTTAGAAAGGTAAATTAACAGTAGTCTTCTACTGTTCATAGAGGTGGTATTAGCATGCCAGATTAACCTTAATCTTCTGTTGATCATAGTGGTGTTGTTAGCATGGCACATTAACCGTATCCTTCTGTTATCATAGTGGTGTTGTTAGCATGGCATATTAACCATCGTCCTTTGTTGATCATGGTGGTGGTGTTACCATGGCAGATTAAACGTAGTCATATGTTGATCATGGTTGTGTTGTTAGCATGGCAGATTAACGGTAGTCTCCTGTTGATTGGGTTGATGTAGTTAACTTGGCATTTTAACGATAATCTTCTGTTGATCATGGTGGTATTGTTAGCATGGCATACTAACCGTAGTCTTCTTTTGTTCATGGTGGTATTGTTAGTATGGTAGACTAACTGTAGTCTTTTGCTGATTATGGTGGTGTTGCTAGCATGGCAGATTAACTGTATTCTCCTGCCGATCATGGTGGTGTTGTTACCATGGCAGATTAACCGTAGTCTTCTGTTGATCAGGGTGGTGTTGTTAGTAAGACAGATTAACCTTAATCCTCTGGTGATCATGGTGTTGTTCTTAGAATGGCACATTAACCGTAGTCTCATCTTTATCTTGGTGGTGTTGTTATCATGGCACATTAACTGTAGTCTTATGTTTATCTTGGTTGTGTTGTTATCATGGCATATTGAACGTAGTTGATCTGGGTGGTGTTGTTAGCAAGGCACATTAACCGTAATCCTCTGGTGACCATGGCGTTTGTCTTAACATGGCACATTAACCGTAGTCTTGTGTTTATCTTGGTGGTGTTGTTATCATGGCACGTAATCTTCTGTTGATCATGATGGTGTTGTTAACATAAAAGATAAACCGTAGTCTTCTGTTGACCATGGTGCTGTTGTTAGCTTGGCAGATTAACCATAGCCTTCTGTTGATCAGCGTGGTGTTGTTAGTAAGGCAGATTAACCTTAATCCTTTGATGATCATGGTGTTTTTCTTAACATGGCACATTCACCGTAGTCTCATGTTTATCTTGGTGGTGTTGTTATTATGGCACATTAACCGTAGCCTTATGTATATCTTGGTGATGTTGTTATAATGACAGATTAATCGTAATCTTCTGTTGATTATGGTAGTGTTGCTAGCATAGCAGATTAACTGCAATCTCCTAATTATCTTGATGGTGGTGTTAGCATGGCAGATCAACCGTAGTCTCCTGTTGATCTAGGTGGTGTTCTTAACTTGGCAGATTACCCGGAGTCTTCTACTGATCATGGTGGTGTTGTTAGTATGGCAGATTTAACGTAGTCTTCTGTTGATCTTGGTGGTGTTGTTAGCATGGCATATCAACCGTAGGGTTCATTTGACCATGGTAGTATTGTTAGCATAGCAGATTAACCGTAGTCAATTCTTGATTTTGTTGGTGTTTCTAATATGGCAGATTAACCGTAGTCTTCTGTTGATCTTGGTGGTGTTGTTAACATGGGAGATTAACCGTAGTCTTCTGTTGATCATGGTAGTGTTGCTAGCATGGCAGATCAACTGCTGTCTTATAATGATCTTTGTGGTGTTTTTAGCATGGCAGATTAACCGTAGTCTCCTGTTGATCTTTGTGGTGTGTTTAACATGGCAGATTAGTCTTGGCAGTCTTCTGTTGATCATGATGGTGTTGTCAGCATTGGAGATTAACCGTGGTCTTCTGCTGATCATGGTAGTGTTGTTAGCATGGCAGATTAAACGTAGTTTTCCCTTGATCTTGGTGGTGTTGTTAGCACGCCAGATTAACCATAATCTTTGGTTGATCATGGTGATTTTTTTAGCATGGCACATTAGCCTTAGTCGTCTGTTGATTATGGTGGTGTTGTTTGTATGATAGATTAACTGTATTCTTCTGTTGATCATGGTGGTGTTGTTTGCATGGCAGATTAACCGTAGTATTCTGTTTAACTTGGTGGTGTTGTTAGAATGACAAATCAACCATAGTCATCTGTTGATCATAGTGGTTTTGTTAGCACGGCAAATTAAACGTAGTCTTCCTTTGATCTTGATGGTGTTCTTAGCATGGGATATTAACCGTAGTTTTCAGTTGATCATTTTGGTATTGTTAGAAAGGAAGATTGAAATTGATCTTTTAGTGATCTTGGTGTTTTTAGCGTGTCAGAATAATCGTAGTCTTCTCTTAATCAATGGTGGCCTTGCTAGCATGGCAGATTAACCGTAGTCTTCAGTTGATCTTGGTGGGGTTTTAGCATGGCGGAATTATAGTCTGTTGATCATGGTGGTGTTGTTAGCATGCCAGATTAAATGTACTCTTCTGGTGAACTTGGTGGTGTTGTTAGCAGGGCAGATTAACCGTGCCCTCCTGTTGAATCTTGGTGGTGTTGTTAGCATGGCAGATTCACCATAGTCTTCTGTTGATCTTGGTGGTGTTCTTACATGGCAGATTAACGGTAGTCTTCTGTTGATCATTGTGGTGTTGTCAGCATGGCAGGTTAACCATACTCTGCTGTTGATCATGGTGCTGTTGTTAGCATGGCAGAATAGCTGTATTTTTCTGTTGATCATGGTGGTGTTGTTAGCATGGCAGATTAACCTTAATCATCTGTTGTTCATGGTGGGGTACTTAGCATGGTATATTAACCGTATTCTTCTCTTCATCTTGGTGATGTTGTTAGCATGGCAGATTAACAGTAGTGTACTGTTTATCTTAGTGGTGTTGTTAAAATGGCAGATTAACGTTAGTCTTCTGTAGATCATGGTTGTGTTATTAGCATGGCAAGTTAACCATACTCTACTGTTGATCATGGTGTTGCTCTTAGCATGGCAATTCAAACGTAGTCTTCTATTCACCATAGTGGTGTTGTCAGCATGGCAGATTAACCTTAATCATCTGTTGATCATGGTGAGTTTCTTAGCATGGCATATCAACCGTAGTCTTCTGTTGATCTGGGTGATGTTGTTAGCATGGCAGATTAACAGTCGTGTTCCGTTGATCTTGGTGGTGCTGTTAGTATGGCAGATTAACCGTATTCTTCTGCTGATCATATTGGTGTTGTTACCATGACAGGTTAACCGTAGTCTTTTCTTGATCTTGGTGGTGTTGTTAGCTTGGCAGATTATGTAGTCTTTTGTTGATTATGGTGTTGTTGTTAGCACAACAGATCAACCGTAGCCATCTGTTAATCATGGTGGTATTTTTAGCATGCATATTAACCGTAGTCATCTGTTGATCATGGTGGTGTTGTAAGCATGGATGGTTAACCGCAATCTCCTGTTCATCATGGTGATGTTGATAGCATGGAAACTTAACCGTAGTCTTCTGTTGATCATGGTGGTGTTGTTAGCAAGACAGGTCAACCGTAGTCTTCTGTTGATCATGGTAGTGTTGTTAGCATGGCAGATTAACCGTAGTTTTTTGTTGATCATGGTGGTGTTGTTAGCATAACAGATTAACCGTAGTTTTTTGTTGATCGAGGTGGTGTTATTAGCATGGCAGCTTAACCGTACTCTTTTGTTGATTATGGTGGTGTAGTTAGTATGGCAGGTTAACTGCAATCTCCTGTTGATCACGGTGGTGTTGTTAGCAATGAAAATTGATCGTAGTCTTCTGTCGATCTTGGTGGGGTTGTTTACATGACAAATTGACCGTAGTCTTCTGTGTATCATGGTGGTGTTGTTAGCACTGCAGATTAACGTATTCTTCTTTTGATCTTGGTGGTGTTGTTTGCATGGCAGATTAACCGTAGACTCCTGTTGATCATGGTGGTGTTGTTAGCATGACAGATTAACCTTAATCTTCCGGTGATAATGGTGATGTTAGCATCGCACATTAAGAGTAGTCTTCTGTTGATTATGGTGGCTGTGTTAGCATGGCAGATTAACCAGAGTCTTCTGTTGATCTTGGTGGTGTTGTTAGAAAGACAGATTAACAGCAGTCTTCTATTGAGCATGGTGGTGTTGTTAGCACGACAGATTAACCTTAATCTTCTGTTGATCATGGTGGTGTTGTTAGCATGGCACTTTAAGCGTAGTCTTCTGTTGATCATAGTGGTGTTGTTACCATGGCAGATTAAACGTAGTCTTATGTTAATTATGGTGGTGTTGTTAGCATGGCAGATTAGCCGTAGCCTCTTGTTGATCTTGATGGTGTTGCTGCATGGCAGATTAATCGTAGTCATGTTGTTCAAGGTAGTGTTGTTAGCATAGCAGATTAACCTTAATCTTCTGTTGATCATGGTGGTGTTCTTAGCATGGCAGATTAACCGCAGTCTTCTGTTGATTATTGTGGTTTGTTAGCATGGCAGATTGACCTTAGTCTTCTGTTGATCTTGGTGGTGTTGTTACCATGGCAGATTAACTGTAGTCATCTGTTGATCATGGTGGTGTTGTTAACATGGCAGGTTAACCATACTCTACTGTTGATCATGGTGCTGTTGTTAGCATGACAATTAAACCGTAGTCTTTTGTTGACCATGGAGGTGTTGACAGCATGGAAGATTAACCTTAATCATCTGTTGATCATGGTGGGGTTCTTAGCATGGCATAATAACCGTCGTCTTCTGTTGATCTTGGTGATGTTGTTAGCATGGTAGATTAACCTTAATCTTCCGGTGATAATGGTGGTGATGTTAGCATCGCACATTAAGAGTAGTCTTCTGTTGATTATGGTGTCGTTGTTAGCATGGCAGATTAACCACAGTTTTCTGTTGATCTTGGTGGTGTTGTTAGAAAGAGAGATTAACCGTAGTCTTCTATTGATCATGGTGGCATTCTTAGCATGACAGATTAACCTTAATCTTTTGTTGATCATGGTGGTGTTGTCAGCTTGGCACATTAACCGCAGTCTTCTGTTGATCATAGTGGTGTTGTTACCATGGCAGATTAATCGTAGTTATGTTGATTATGGTGGTGTTGTTAGCATGGCAGATTAACCGTAACCTCCTGTTGATCTTGGTGGTTTGTTTGTATGGCAAATTAATCGTAGTCATGTTGTTCAAGGTAGTGTTATTAGCATAGCGGATTAACCTTAATCTTCTGTTGATCATGGTGGTATTCTTAGCATGGCAGATTAACCGTAGTCTTCTGTTGAATGTTGTGGTTTGTTAGCATGGCAGATTGACCTTGGTCTTCTGTTGATCTTGGTGGTGTTGTTAGCGTGGCACATTAACTGTAGTCTTTTGTTGATCATGATGGTGTTGTTAGCATATCATATTAACCATAGTCTTCTGTTCATCATGGTGGTGTTACCATGGCAGATTAAACGTAGACTCATGTTGATCATGGTGGTGTTAGCGTGGTAGATTAACCGTAGTCTCCTTTTGATCATGGTGGTGAAGTTACCATGGCGGATTAACCTTAGTCTTCTGTTGATCATGTTGGTATT